>APFE031572243.1:219128-242125 GCA_000404065.3 Pinus taeda | reverse complement strand
GCATCTCGAGTGCACCCAGTTTTCCATGTTTCATGTTTAAAGAAGGTTATAGGCGAAAAGCTCCCAGTTCAAACAATATTGCCAGAACTGGACGAGGAAGGGAAAATTATATTGCGCCGGAGGCAGTCACAGAAACAAGAACTCAACAGCTACGAAATCAATCAATTTCGGAGTATCTCATCAAGCGAAAGAACTTATCTACTGAAGATTCCACATGGGAGGATGAGAATTTTATACAGAAGCATCCAAAACTACTCAAGCATTGGACTACACTTTTTTTGAAGGAGAGGGGTATGTCAGGTCCCTATAATACTAGTGATTACCCCATTACTGTTGTAGTTGTATCCCTTATTAATATTGTTGTGCCCCTATTATCCCCATATTTTTATTACTGTGACCCATAGAATTCCTCTATTGTTATTTTTTGTGGCTTTATATTATTATTGTTAGGTTAGATGGGTTATATTGTGACTCCTTAGACTCCTATATATAGAAAGGAGGTTTTGTCATTTGAATAATCAAAGAATTGTTCATTTGTGTAATGTAAAGGAGGTTTCCCCCTCAAAGAGGCTAAATTCTAAGGCGTTGATCTCTCTTTTCTATCTTTTTGTGAGCTGGTTTCATAACATATGTTCTAGACATAGAGTGATTTGATGGCTCATATTCTCCTTGATATTAATGGATATTGATATGTGGCTTCACACTTGATTCGTCCATGTTCTCTATTTAAAGAGCATGGAGGGTCATGGTTGAAGATCAATCATGATAACTCTCTTATGTAAAACATTTTATTTTGCATTAAAAAAATTTCCTCAAGTGGTCATGTTAGATAGGGCCATGGATTGTTTCCCTCTTAGAGAGTTTTAACAACGTAAAAATATTGGCATTGTGATCTTTGATCTGGTAGTGGGAACGGTTACTAAAGGTGTTCATCCTATGTGGAATACCATGTTTACAGGGACAAGTGCCAAGAGAACTTGAAGAATGTAATTATCCTTTCTTCTATGAATAAAAATTACACTTTTTTCTTGGGAAAAATCCCATGAATTTCATAATAACTAATTACTTTGATAGTTGGGTAGAAGTGAATTAATTATTGGAATTTGTATATGGATATGAGTATTGACATCAAAAACCTTATAAGATAAATTACCTAGACTAAACTTGGAACAAAGGTGTTGATAAATATTTTTGATCAATAATAAATCCTTTTAAAGGATTTACTGAAAAAGAAGAAAAATTGTTGCAATCATCCTATCATTAGATAACCTTATGTATTACCTTCGTCCAACACTTTATAGAATAAAAAGCGATGGTCATATGCCTAAGATATTTCCCGACATATTAGAATATAGGAGAGTGACTCTTTGAAATGGGCTAAATATGACGCTTCTAGAATTACTCTACCAGTTAGGGTACAAAGTTGAAATAATGATAATGAAAATGCAAAGGCTTGGTAGTGGTAAAAAACCTAGAAAATAAAAGCCCTTAAAAAAAACAAAGCCTTATGGTTATCTCCTAGAAATGTAATTCTGACATGCGATATGATTGAAAAAGGGGTAAAAAGTGATCCAACTATATGTTATTTGTGTTTTCAAGTAGAAGAATACATATGATACTTAATGCTACATTATCCTTATTCTTGTTGGATTTGGAAGGATGTGAAGAAGTTGATAGTTCAAACAAATATATTGGAATAACTATATAATAATTCTTGAGAATTTGATTTAAGGAAAAAGAAAGAAGTTAAAATATTAAAGGACACTTACTTGTATACTTCTCTAGCATATCTAGTTTGTTGTTGACAAGCGAAAGTGCCCTTCTTCACCCACGTATATTGCTGGATCGGGCATGAGCCCATTGTCCAATATTTCCCCGCTGCTGCCCGAGGGAGTCTTGGCCGTGTCTCAGTCCCAGTTGGCTGATGATCATCCGAAAAGACTAGCTAAGCATGAGTTTGAAAAGCTCTACCGATGGTTATGTTGTAAAATGTTCATGATTTTATTTTTTGTACGTGAATGAATATGGGGGTGAACCTACAACTAATAAGTTTAGTTTGAAATATACTATGCATTATTTTAACACCATTCTCATCATAAACCTATAAGTATAAGAATGACTATAATAATAATTGTATTTCATGGATTTTCTATACATGTGGAACTTGTATTTCATGGATTTTCTATACATGTGGAACTTGTATTTCATGGATTATCTATACATGTAGAGATTTGAAAGGTAGATGCAATATGATTCATAGCATAATCAACTATGAAATTCATTGTTGACCAAGTATCTTGCAATCCAGACACATCGATGTCACTATAAAAAAGTTAATGTATGAGAGTGCTACTATGATATCTTATTCTGCTAAAATGTCAGGCATTCGTGCCTATTGGAAATTTATTCTTTCACACATAAAATGACCTTTTTTTTCTTCCAATTATGCTAATTTCCCATAAGATTCAACTTCCACTTAAAGAATTCTAGGCAATTTTATTTGCATAAACCATCTACCAACCCAATGTAAAGTCAAAAATTAATATTCAACTTTGTAGCCATGGAAAACATGTTCCATGTGTACTATAGTCAAAGTTGCTTCATTAGTTATCTCTTTGATTTGAATTTAAAATAGGTCAACACTTGGTGGATATTTAAGTGGTAGCCACATATGCATTGTTGAAATTTTAAATTAATTGGGAAAGAAAAAAGCTATTATGAATGACGAACATTATCCACATGGCTTTGCATATTTTGTTTGAAAAATTAATTTAGTTGAGAAAATGAAAAGCCATTTTGAATGTGAATATTATCCACTTTGTTATACATAGTATTGAATGTTGCATGACAGTGAGGGTGGGTGATGTAAATTGTTACTTTTTTAGGATCTTCTCAAGATCTTGACTGAAAATGTGACAACCTTTCATACTAGATCTTTTCATAGTGAAATTTAGAGCTAGGTAATGTTTGTGCAAAGTTTCTATTAATAAAGGAAATTAGAAATTGGCTATTAGATAAATTTTCACACCAATGAATTCCCAACCCAATTGCTACTTTATAATATTAATTATGTTCTAAACTATGGAAAGAATACATGTGAAATTTGTTGTTGCTAGATAATGTTTATGACATAAAGTAGGTGATCACTAGCTGCAAAACTCTAGGTAAGTATAGTGCTTCTTATTTTCTCTGCCTTAGCATAATGAAAACCTTTGGAAGAAACTTGTTTGCTTCCGTTTTCACTTGGGATCGAAGAAACTTGTGAATCTAGGATGCCTGAATTGATTTCTAGGTTGTATTTTATAATGTAAATACTTTGAATTGTAATTTTATCTTTACATATGTTGTAATTGAAACATCCATATATTTCCTTAAATTGTGAATAATCTTAATAAGAAAAAAAATGAAAATTTCACCTATGACATATATAGAGAAAGTTACTACTCAAAGTATTTTCATTATAAAATGCAAACACAAATTTGAATAATAGAAAAACATATTTGGGATTTATTATATCAATTAAGTATTTAACATGAAAGAATACAATTGCAACAAAACCTCTGAAGAAATTTCAACCCCCACTCCGGTTATCAATTTTCCTTATCACTCCATGCATTTAGTTTTAAATCCAAGCATGATAAAAAATTCTAAAATCTGGAAATGACAATATTTTTCTAAAAACACAAATTTAGAGATTTCACAACTGTTGAAATTGCAGAAATAAAACACAACAAAACTATGACAACCACACACAGAAAATAACACATTGATTTTTAGTCAATGTGACCCTGGAAAAACCCCCTACAACTATTGGGTAAAACCAGTTTGAGAGCTCTTCTTTATTTTTGAAAATGTTTTTACAGAGAAAATGAAATACACAATAAAAATTCCAGCAACCACAAATTACAACTTATCTCGATTTGTGTGCTTGAATTCCACCTCGAAAATCATGCCAATCAGCAAACAGCCAAAACAGAAATTTTCCAGCAATAAAACAACATTAAATATTGTACGACTAGCCTCGAAAAAATGTGCCCATAATTTGTTGTACGGATTGTACAGACCATTCGAATTTTAGCAGTACGGCTGCCTCAAAATTTGTGCCCAATTCTACCTCAAAATTCGTGCCCTTGCTGTTGTCCCTCTTCCTCGACTTCTATGCGGTCCCTCTTCCTCGATTTATGTGCCTTTCTCCTGCTGTACAATTTTTCCTTGGGATGCATGCCAATAAATGTTGTTTTCCATATTTTCTAAAATGTATTCTTGTTGCTCTCCTTCACTTCCTCACTACTCAGAAATTTTCTCCTTGCTCTCTCTTCTCTTTCTCTCAAATTCTCATAAAATAATGAATTGATATTTTCCTCTTCTCTTCTCCTTTTATTCTCTAAATGACCTTTTGGGTTACCCTAAGATCTAATGGTTGAGATTCATTTAGATATAAGGATGAGAATAAATGTGCATTTAATTCTCACTTTCTATTTTTTAAGTCCCCACTTAGTCTTTTATTTCCATAGTCACTTTTTCACTTTCTAATTCTTCATTGACTTTAATAAAGTCACCTTTAAATTAGAAGGTAACTTTACACTTATAAAGTCACTTTTAAATTAGAATGTAACTTTATCTCTTATAAAGTCACTTTTAAATTAAGTTGACTTTACCACTTATAAAGTCACTTTAGGAGAAAAGTAAAAATTAACATTGGACACTTTTCCCTAGGCCAAAGATCAAAAGCCTTAGGGAACCACTTGTCCTCTGGTACCCAAATTTTAACACTCCCTCTTAGCAAGGAAAGTGTTCCTCACCACTCCCATCTTGTCTCTGAAGTAGACATGCTTTCCCCGTGGTAAGGATTTGGTGAAAATCTCTGCTACCTACTCATTTGTGGAAATGTACTCAAGCTTGACAGCTCCCTTTTGGACATAGTCTCTAATGAAGTGATACTTGATCTCAATATTCTTTGAACGGTCATGACAAACTAGATTCTTTGTGAGTTTTATGCAACTTTGATTATCACAGTAAATTACAAAAGGTCTCAATGCCTGACCAAATAGACCAAACAACATCTTGCAAAGCCATATGGCCTCACAACTAGCCAAACTAGCAACCATATACTCTGCCTTAACTGAGCTCAATGCAACTGATTGTTGTTTCCGAATGATCCACGACACAACTGCTGAACCCAACCCAAAACAATGCCCGGAAGTACTCTTCCTATCTAAAGCACAACATTCCCAATATGAATCCATATACCCTGTCAGTCTCACTCCATCAGCCTGTCTATAATCCAGACCAAAATCCACAGTCCCCTGCAAGTAACGAAGAATATGTTTTGCAACTACCCAATGCACTCTCCTGGTCTCACACATGAACTGACTCATAGTGTTAACTGCAAAACATGTACTTGGTCGAGTGTTGACCAAATACATCAAACAACCAATCAGCTATCCATATAGAGTAGGATCCACCAACTCAGAATCAGAAGCATGAAGCTTCTTCCAGTTAGTGATCATATGTGTAGACATGGGTTTACAGTCCTCCATGTGAAATTTGCTAAGAATATTCACAATGTACTTCCCTTGTCCTAGGAAGAAATGCCCCTCCTCCTGCCACACCTCCAATCCCATAAAATAATGCATCCAAGTCGATATCCTTCATCTCAAACCCTGAAGCAAGATCTCTCTTGAAGCCCTCAATGAGTCTCTTTGCACCAGTGATGATCAAGTCATCAACATACAACACCAGAATGAGAGGTTCCTCGCCCACCACAATGAAGTATAGGTTCGGATTAGCCTCACTCTTTGTGAAACCCAACTACTGCAAGTATGTATCAATCCTTGAGTACCAAGCTCTAGGAGTTTGCTTTAGGCCATAGAGTGCCTTTTTCAATTTGCATATATGGGATTCCTTCCCATGCACCTTAAAGCCTTGCAATTGCTCAATATAAACCTCCTCCTGAATGAAGCCATTGAGAAATGTGGTCTTCATATCCATTTGGTGGATCTTCCAACCCATCTCTGCTGTAATTGATATAATGGAACAAATAGATGTATACCAAGCTACGGGAGCAAAGGTCTCCTCATAGTCAACTCCCTCCACCTGTGAGAACCCTCTCGCCACAAATCGAGCCTTGAACTTCTCGATGCTTCCATTTGCAACATGCTTTATCTTGTAGAGCCATCTGGAAGTAACAACTAATTTAGATTCAGGCCTCGACACTACCTCCCAAACATCGTTCTTCATAATAGAAGAATACTCCTCCATCATGGCCTCTCTCCAGACCTACTGGTTGGATGCCTCCTCATAACTAGAAGGCTCGGAGTAAACAATGCTTGTTACCAATGCCATGTAACTATAGAACTGATCAGGTGGTTTACTCTCTCTAACTTGTCTCTTTGGCCCAACAACTAATGTAGCCTCTCACAAGGTACCTTGAAGCCACTTGGGCTTCCTCTTCCCTGAGCATAATTATCCCAACAGAGTGAAATAATCCTCATCATCATTAGAATCATAAACTGTTGAAGGCCTACCAACTAACCTCATGCTTGAATCCGTGCCTATAGATGTTGAAGTACCATGTGAACTGTCCATTAGCGGACTACCCTATGAACTGCTCTACCAACTGCCCTGCATGCTACCCAAAGAACCACCCACCTGACTCTGAGAGCCACTACTCACTATTGGACCTGACACTGTAATCGATATACCTCCTAATCCCTAACCATTGGATCCCTATGACTGACTCAGCTGCTCTTGAGGGTCTGATGACTCTGGATACTCTAACTCTTGTGACCTATTGAAATCTCTCTCCTCCTCGAACTTCACATCTCCCCTGACAACAACTTTCCTTTACATAGGAATATAAATCTGATAAGCTTTCGGGGTCTCGCTATAACGCACAAAGATGCCCTTGTCTTCAATGGGCTCTAGCTTGGTCCTATTCTCCTTGGGGACATAGGAATATGTAAGGCACCCAAAGATACGAAAGTGACCAACATCAGGCTTCTTCGCAGAAAAAAACCTCCTTCGAAGTCACATTCCCTAAGGCATGATGTGGACTCCTATTTTGCAAGTACACAATAGTGTTGCAGGCCTCTTCCCACAAAAATAAAGGTAACCCCTGATCATGAAGCATGGCTTTGGTATCCCCTGCAATGGATCTGTTCTTCCTCTCTGCAACCCCATTCTACTGGGGGTAGTAAGGAACTGTGAACTCCCTCCTAATGCCTACCTCAGCACAAAAATCAACAAACTCTCCAAGGGTATACTCCCCTCCATTGTATGACCTGAGCACCTTGATCTTCCTACCTGTCTAGGTCTCCACAAGAGCTTTGAACTCTTGAAACCCTTGAAGGCCTCACTCTTGGTCTTCAAGAAATAAATCCATGTCTTCCTGGAGTGGTCATCAATGAATAAAACATAGTACTTATAGCCACTCAAGGATACATGAGACATCCGACCACTCACATCGATATGAATCAAGTCAAGGATCCCGGTCGCTCTATTGTCACTTCTGGGAAAAGGGGATTTGTTAAACTTCCCCATAGCACATCCTCTGCATACATTAAGGTGATCAAAACTGAAATCTGGAACACCAGTGGTGATCTCCCGCAATCTACTCAAGGCCCCATGATATATGTGCCCCATCCTACGATGCCAAATCTCACGCAACTCTGAACTGCTAGATCTGGTGTCGGTCCTGTCTCGGGTGCTACTACTCAATGCCATCAAGGGATGGAATGAGAACTTGTACACCTTGGCATGGCGCATGTTGTACCTTAAGAAACCAATTTCCTGGCTGTAGAGAAATTGTTCTTAAGACATTAATAAATATTATTTACTGTCACTTATTGTTTGTTGTGTTCTCAAATGAAGGACCTGGAAAACTTGATCTTTAACCCCTAATACATGTATGACCGGAACATCTCATAATGCCATTTGTTGCTAGATATAAATGATGAGTGAAGAAAGCTTGAAGGAGAAGTTAAAGATAATATGTTGGTTTTTCACAAAAACTACTATCTGTAACTTAGAAGAATTATGAAAATGAGAATTGAATCATAGACAATATGCTGGTCTTTCACAAAAACTATTATCTATAACTTAGAAAGGAAGGTGGAAACTTCAAGTATAGGAGTTCTCTTTTAAGGAATTTTAACTTTATCTACATAAGCAAATAAAGACATGCAATTTCATTACTATGCTTGAAAAAAGAAAACATAACATGACACATGACAGAGAAGGTTACAAAATTATACCCAACAACTCATGGAAACTTTTGATTCTTTCATTAATCAACGATGATATTAGGAATACAATGGCCTAGTCTCCAGGTTCTCCAAAATTCGAACAACCAACCCCTTCTCTGTAAATTTTCCTCTTCTTATACATTTGAAATAGTTGTTGATCTTTGAAACTGTCAAACTACTAAACTGCTTCTCTAACTATCTTAAGTAAAAGCTATTACAGAATTTTATAGAGGGTAAACGACACCTCAAAGAACATACAATTATAAGAAATAACTGAACTAAAAGATGAGAATAACTGCTGGCTTGCTCTATTAATCGGCCACTGAGTTATTCTGTATATGCCTTAATAACGATTAATCCGCTTTAACCATAATAAACAGTGCTTGACTTTGACTTGTGCATAAATCTGGACTTACGCATGTATTGGGCATTTTGATTGGCCAAAATACAAAGAAAACATGCCCAACTGCCTTCCTCTTCAAATTTGGCTTTAACGTTGATTTTCCCTTTTACACAGCAAAATTAACGCAAACCTTTGATTATTATGGAACTCAAAAATAATTAATTATGCTTCATAAATCCATCGGATCCACTTCATATCACAAATTGCAATCGGCAAATGAACCAACGCATATACATAAGGCGCTTTACGGATTCGTCGAACTTTATAAAACACGATAAATATGTTTTTGGGTTCGGCCATCGCATATCACAATCAGCGGAACCCAATGCATATGCATAAAGCATTATGCGATATCGCGGACCCGTCGGGGTTATAAAATGCAACTTATAGTATTTCTGGTCCAGCCCGCAATCGCAAATCACAATCGACATAGCCATATACACATATATAAAGTGTTATGCGATGATCGCGGACCTGTCGGGGCTTATAAAACATAATATATATACACTTCGGGTGCGGCCTGTTAAGCTATTACTTCTATTATAATCCTTTATAATAGAAATACATATAAAAATGCGTAACCATAATGTATATGAAGGGCTTTTCGGGTCCGGATCTTTAATACTTTATCACTTGTTTCTTTTGCGATTCTGATACACAATGTGCTTTGCAATATATATACATTATACATTCATATAACCATTTGCTTAATCCTTGGCTATACCGGGGCCGATTCTTTTATTTTTACTTGTTCCTTTACAAAGAAAACATACCTGATATACCATTATTACTCCTTCCTCTTGCTTTTATCTATTTTTGAAATATTTTCAAGTTCTTGTATGAAAAATGAATACTACAAGCAACAAAAATGCATGTTACAACAACGCACACCAATCTCTCTAGCTCAGGAAGCTAGAGTTCCCCTAGGATATATAAGCACCCACCCTCTCCTGAACAACACATCATACCCTCTGTCCTCAAGTGCTAAGATAGATATCAGGTTCTTCTTCATTCCAGGCACATATAAAACATCTGACACTTTCAAGGGAGGTTTGGGTCCCCTATCAAATGTCAATGTCCCCACACCGACTGCTCTAACAATGTTGTCATCACCAATTAATACCTCCATATTAGTATCACCTTCTGAAAGCTCTAAGAAGTACTCTCTAACTCCTTTCATGTTGTAAGAAGCACCACTATCAACATACCAAATGCTAGAAGATGCTCTGCTAGTAGCAGGGAATGCACACTCCCTCTGAACCTGTATGGCAGGTGATCTTGCACTAGTGGCCTCACAAGCTATGAACCCAAACTCCTTATCAAATCTCTCTGAGAAGCTCTCTATCTCTGTAGAAGTTGCCATGGGTTTGTCTTTCCCTTTCTTGTTCTTCTTCTCCAGACACACAACAGCATAGTGTCCCAACTTTTGACAATTCTAACATTTGACTTTGTAATAGTCCTTCTCCTTGTTCTATTCCTTTCCTTTACCTTTTCCTTAGCCTCCACTATTGGAAGCTTACTTCTTTTCTCTGCCATTCTTGCCTCTTGCTAATAATGCCACATTGTCATCCTCCTCCACCTGTTTGGTTGCCCCAAGATGTTTCTTTTTTATCTCATTATGAATGCAATCATCCTACAACCTCTTCCAATCTGGAAGGTTTTCTCATGCAACAATGCCATCCACAAAATTCTCCCAAGTCTTGTGAAGACCATTCAAAGCAATGCTCACCAACTCAGTGGGTGCAATGATCTCACCCACAACTTCCAACTCATCTCTCACTGAAGTGATCTTTGTGAGGTATGTTGTAACACTGTCAACCCTAGCCAATTTAATGGCCTTCAGTTTCTCCTTTAGGACCATTTTTCTATTTTCATTTAAGCTCTGGTAAAGACTGGTCAAGTTTGTCCACATCTCATTTGCATAAGTCTTTCCCCTCACATGAGGAATGGCATGTTCCTTGATTACTTCCAGAATCAATATTTTTTCCTTAGCATTTTTTTTTAAACTTTGCCAGCTGTACAGGGTCAGCAGGTACTACTATTGGGTTTTGTGTGGTATTTACCATAATGCCCAGACTTCTTCTTCCTCAAAGATGCTTTGGATTCTCTCCTTCCATGCATTGTAGTTGTTCTGCCCATCCAACCTATCGGCCACTCTCAAACCCAAAGACATGTTTCACTGTCCTACCAAATTGAAATTTTCAAATATGTGGTAAAGGTTTCTGTTTTCTGTGTAAAGATCAGGTTGTTGTAATTTTCACTTTGTTGTCCCAAACTGCACTTTTCAGCCAACCAAGCTCTGATACCATGAAAAAATTTCAACCCCCACTCCGGTTATCAATTTTCCTTATCACTCCATGCATTTAGTTTTAAATCCAAGCATGATAAAAATTCTAAAATCTGGAAATGACAATGTTTTTCTGAAAACACAAATTTAGAGATTTCACAACTACTGAAATTGCAAAAATAAAACACAACAAAATTATGACAACCATGCATAGAAAATAACACAGTGTTTTTTGGTCAATGTGACCCTGGAAAAACCCCCTACAACTCTTGGGGAAAACGAGTTTGAGAGCTCTTCTTTATTTCTGAAAATGCTTTTACAAAGAAACTGAAATACACAGTAAAAATTCCAGCAACCACAAATTACAACTTATCTCGATTTTCGTGCTTGAAATCCACCTCAAAAATCATATCTATCAGCAAATAGCCAAAACAGAAATTTTCCAGCGATAAAACAACATTAAATGCTATACAGCTAGCCTCGAAAAATGTGCCCAAAACTTGGTGTACAGACCGTATGGATTTCAGCTGTACAACTTCCTCAAAATTTGTGCCCTTTCTGTTATCCCTCTTCCTCGATTTTTGTGCCTTTCTCCTACTGTACGGTTTTTCCTTGGGATGTGTGCCAATAAGTGCTACTGTCCAGAGTTGATGAAATGTATTCTTGTTGCTCTCATTCACTTCCTCATTGCTCAGAAATTTTCTTCTTGCTCTCTCTTCTCTTTCTCCCAAATGCTCATGAAAGAATGAATTGATCTTTTCCTCTTCTCTTCTCCTTTTATTCTCTAAATGACATTTTGGGTTAACCTAAGATCTAATGGTTGAGTTTCATTTAGATCTAGAGATGAGAATAAATGTGCATTTAATTCTTATTTTTCAACTCACCCACTTAAATAAAGACCCACTTAGCCTTTTATTTCCATAGTCACTTTTTCACTTTCTAATTCTTCATTACTTTAATAAAGTCAGATTTAAATTAGAATGTAACTTTACCACCTATAAAGTCACTTTTAAATTAAAATGTAACTTTATCACTTATAAAGTCACTTTTAAATTAAATTGACTTTACCACTTATAAAATCACTTTAGGAGAAAAGTAAAAAATAAATTTGGACACTTTTCCCTAGGCCAACGATCAAAGCCTTAGGGAACCACTTGTCCTCTGGTACCCAAACTTTAACAACCTCACGTTTTTTGGGCCAAAAAAAAAAAAGCATAGTTCCTTGCATCTGAAATGCTCTTGCGAAGTGTTGTGAGACAGCTTAGAGGTGTGGCTTTCACCCTCCACATCCCTTGAAAGTCCCACTTTTGACTCTATGTGAAAAAGATTCCTATCACCTTCATCTCTTGCAAGAGTTTCTTTTAATTATGTCAATGATTTTCTATCATTATTATTCTTTTTAATCCTTAGATAGTTATGTTGTATATTAAAGTTTGTAATTAAATATTATTTCACAATGATATAACCATTACATATCTTTCAATTTACCAAAGGAGCATAGGTACATGATACAAAACATCAAAATTTGTATCAACGAACAAAAGCATGGACCAAGCTTTTAATTTTTTAGCACAAACAGATAAAAACACTTGTTAAGCCTAAATTCCATCTTCCCTACTGCCAACTTTCTAATAAATTCATGGAATTTATCGTGAAGCCTACAAGAAGTTGTTCTTTATTGTTATTTGCTCGACTTCCGAAGTTCAAAATTTGAACATAAATAAATACATTTTGAACAAAACCATGTGTTTAAGGAGCCAGAAGAAAAATTAAAGTAGCAATCCCTAACATCCTAAACATTTATGTTAAAATCCTAGTTAGGAATGTCAGGGGTTCAAGTTGAAGTAACCTTCACCCTCCACCGGAGATCAATTACAAGCCCCACTCTCGAATCTATGTCAATAATATTTTTATCTCGTTGAGGCTTAATCACTTACTACATATTCTTTCAATTATGTCAAACAATTTATCTTGATCACTATTCTATTTTTCTTAAGAAATAATTTTTAAAGATTCATTTTGAATTATTAACCACTTTTTATTCATTTAATTAATATTTTTCATATAAAATATATTGATTCTTTTGTTTAATAAGGGCGTATAAGTACTTCCCGGATCCGGGTGCCGTCCTAGCCATCAATGCTATTCATGCAAATTAATAGTCCCAGGTACCACCACCTGCTTTGCAGTGTGGAGCCCCAGATTTCATTCGATCGCGGGAAGAATGTTTTTATCACTGCAGGTTGGAGCAGGCCGGCGTCATTAATGCAGGTTGATGCCCGAAGCTGCCTATTAAGGGTTATATACATGGTACTCCCCGTCGATTTTTCCACTTCCTGTGTTCAGGCTTCTGGTGCTCAGTTTGTTCTTCAGCTATGTTGTGAAGGTGAGAACGCGCCCGATTTCAGAGGTGAGATTCAAGCCTGTTCGGGTTTGAATTTGCAGCACCTCAATTTTACCTGCGCGCTGCACAGAGGAACTCGTTCGGTGGCCTGGGGTAAGTGGTTTATTAACTACAATATCAGTTATATATGCTTTGCTTCTCGGTCTCGAGCCTCTTTTGTTTGTTCTTACGAGCCTCCAGTTCATTTGAGGCATTCTTTTGGGTTTAGGCTCTGTTCTTTTGAGTTTTTGGTGTCTGTTGGTAACATGAAGCGTCCAGGGAAGCGGACTCGTTCGGGTGACCGCCCTGGCAGTAGCAAGCAACCCTCAATCCATCCTTGGCCCAACCCCGTGCTCACACCCATCAACCTCTCTTCCTCTCCTGAGGACCCTCCTCCCAGCAATCCTCCTCGCAAGCCGATTCCTAACAGTGCCTTTCAATCCACCCATTTTAAATTCCAGAGCAACTTGAACAGGCCTTTGATTTCCGCCCAGATTACCATTATCATGTCAGAAGAAGATAACTAGGTCGCCCCTCTCTCTTGCATTGATCCCAATTCCTCTCACAGTAGTGAGCGCTCCTCAGCCGAGGATTCTCTGGGTATCAAAAGGGAGACTGAACCGGTTCTGCAGGTCAATTTTCCCCCCATAATCCCTCCCCTGGTTGATTGTGATCAATTCTAAGTGGAGACTGATGCAGGAAACACCGACAAGGTGACGGAAGGCAAGGAGCCCCTCAGTCAGGATGACGCGTGTCAGGATGCCGAGGAGACACAGGGGGAAGATGAGAAAAATGAATAACTGGCGGTGTGGTTTGCTTTTTTTGGTTCTTCGGTGGATGCTCCGGGAGCATTGCCCAGGCATTTTGGCCATGGCTTAGCTTGATAGCATCAATTCCAGTTTTGGGTCTCTCATCGACGCGGCGTCTGTTCTTTCCCTAGACCCGGGCCACCAGTTCTGTTTCTATGTTTTTCTTCTTGTCTATCACTCTCTGTATGCTTGTAAAGGCAATATAATTGGTTGTATGTCTCTGATTCTCCCCGGTTTTTACAATAATGGGGCAGTTTTGTAATGTGAATGGCTTGCGGGCTCTTGCCCTTGCAGCCGCCGACATATTTAAAAATATTTTGATTTCCAATTAATAGAATTAGATGTTACAGAGAAAAAAAAAGGGAGTATAAGTACTTGAATTAAACATCTAAAATTTTAATAACAAACAAAAACAAGGATTTAACAAATAATGTGTGGGAAACCTAAGTTCCATCCACACAAGTGCCAACTAGCCATCAAGTTTACAAATTTTATATTAAAGTTGTAAGAAGTTGTACCTCACCTCATTTCCATTTGCCTGGTCTCCAAAGTTAGAATATTTAGATGCTTATTGATTCCTTTGAATTATTCTCCACTTCCACCAGTTTTGTCTAGACTTCCTCAATGCATGAACTTAATTCTTGCAAAATGAACTTCTTTTGTCTCTATTTTTTCTCAAGTGTCACTACTCCTTTACCATGTCCTTAATGTCTACACTTATTCTCACCTGATTCCCTTTTCATCCCTATTAAATTTGATGCACATGCAACAATGTGGGATATTAGAGTGGTTTAAGGCCTTCATAGGGTAGTCATCATTGACCTTTTTTTTAAACCATAAGGAGAATATTGTATTAGTAAAAAATATGTGCCTAGATCGCAACCTATATAATAAGTGTTTACATAGAGATTCTCCTAAGGCCAACTAAACATGTAACCTCTTTATTTTCATTATTTTCTTTAATTGTCCACTTGCTGACCATTCTAAGAAACATAGGGTCTTTGGAGGTGTACACTCTCCAAAAAACCTGTAAAAATTGACAAAATTTAAATTGCATAAAAAATTTGGACATTTTTTTCTAGATTAGACATCCTGGAAATTCTCCTCCAATGGAGGAACGTTCAAGTCCAACAGTATATTGTTACCATTTCTTTCTTTAGTCGAACCAACAAAAATGTGATGTGAGAAGGATATTTGTAGATCCTCTAGAAGCTGCTTGAGAATTTCTAACTCATCTTCCATTCTTTTGTGCCCGAACCGATCCTCCATGGTCTTATCTTAAATATTCGTTGTTTCCTCTGAAATCCGAGTTAATTTTATCCAAAGCATATCTTTATTAGATTCTATCTTGTCTAGGCATTGTTTTAGAATTCCCACAACCAAATTATCACAGAGGTTTCCTTGGTCCCTAGTCTCCATAGCTATATAAATACCATTTTTTAACCCAAAAAGGAAGAGAATGGTTGGTCACGGGACGAGCCTTATTTCAACACCATATGGGAGAAAAAGTTTCAAACTTAAGGAGGGAAAAATTCCTATAGTGAGCCAACCCCAAATTGAAATATTTTGAATTCTCTCATGCACAAAATTGTGACTAAGCAAGTTGAAAATCCACCAGGTAGAGAAAATTTCTAAGTTCAAAACGTCATTCCAAATAAAAAACACATCACCATTATGAATTCAAAGCATAACTAACATAAGAGTGAGAAGGAAGTTACCCAAATCATCAAAGGCAGATTGAGTTACGGTCCACTTGTGATCCTCATCAATATTATAGCTTGTCAGTTAACTCCATTGGAAAGGTGCTAACACTCACAAGCTTCCTTCAACTGGTTACTACCATTCTGAATTGAAAGTAATATTGAAATAGAGGTGAGAAGGATGTAGCTCAAATCAATAAAAAAGGATTGATTTATGATCCACCAGAGATCCTCATTGAAATTATGACTTGTATGAGAAGGAGCAACTTCATTGAAAGGGTGACTACACTCACAAAATTCCTTCTACTGGAATGAATCCGAAAAGCCAAGGGAAGAGGTAATGTGGAGGTATTTGTCCTACTAATCTCACGGACACTCCCACTTTAGCTTCAAATGCTCAAGAAAGCAAAAAACCATATTTTTTGGCAAGTTAAACCCGCTCCAAGCTATCAATCAACCACTATTCTCTTGAACGTAGAGTGTAGCAAACTCATTACGAATTCCATTAAGGCAAGTCATTCAACTTTAATAAGGATGATGCGATAGCTAAAGTTTATGGAACTAGGTGGCAATGGAGGCCATCGGGTAGTCCAATTCCAATATATGTATGTTTCCACTACAAGCTCGAATTGAAATGGAACTGTGTCACCTTAAAACAAAGTTAATTTTTGGGGGAGGGGCATTTAGGGACTTTGCAAAGCTCTCCAAAATCATGTTTTATTGCAATTTCCCAACCATTGTTATGGAATAACTAAAATGGAGGTGTTACCATTCTTGTCAAGGACCCCTTTCTCTAGATTTACCCATATATTTGCAAGTTTATCTGTTGCAAACTTGTTTGATCACAACACATGAAAGAACCTTATGTTTGAAAATGACGATTTTAGAGCTCGGATTATGTTAATTGTGCTTCAGAATTTGCAGTCCTTAGGCAAGGTTTTGTGAACAAAATATTGGATACTATCTGAGAGTCTCCCAACACCACCAAGTATGCGCTTTTTGCTTCTTTAGCCAAGGATAGCCCTTGAAATAGCCCATGGGCCTCTATCAAGTTATTTGCGAGTTTTCTTAGACCCAACTATATTTTATTTCAAGTTTTCCATCGGGGTTAAGAATAACTCTTCCCACTCCTACCACCCTTGATCATTGTCCTTTCAATAGAAAGATATGTTTGTATCTTGTGTTGTAAACCATCATAGGATGTATGTCATTTTGTTAACATGATTTAAATTTTGAAAATTTGTTCGATTATTATGAGTTGTAATGGACTGCAGGTGTTTCCAAGTGTCAATATTTGTTGTGTAGGGCATATCATTTCGCTTCAAGTCAACTAATGTTCAAGTCATAAAGAGTGTCTTCAAATGATACATGTGTTGTTGTCAAGAAGTTATGAGTCATGATCTTGCTTGGTCATGCATTTTTCTTTCCATCAATTACCAACTTACTTCTTTTTGTAGGGTTTGGGTCTAACCATTGTTATGACTATTATAGCTTTTTGGAAGAAGAAAAAATGTTATTGTTGTTATAAAGTTTGATATTCATAAAATCTAACCTTGTACTATTGTAGTTTATAAATTGGTCTTCCATCTCATTGAAAGTGATCCAATTTTAATTAGAACCTTTATTTTAGGTAGTGATAATTGTGTTTAGACTTGTTTCCATACTAGATATTCTTACTCATCCTAATTTTGAAATATCAATTTAGTTACTTTCTGTGGGGGGGGAGGGGTGAATTGTGACCCTACAATGTGTTTAGGCTTATATTTCTGATTTTTCTTAAACATGTTGCATGATGGAGAGATTAAGTGTTGAAACTTATTTTTGTAGTATTAACATTGTGTGTACTTGTTCTTACAGTATTATATAGATCTTGGAGCATATGGTACTTGTATTTCCATAATATCAAGTATGATTCTTATGATGGCCCTTTGGTTGCTTTGTAAGGTAATATTTAGACGAGTTTAGGTTTCCACTTTTGCTCTGTGGTTTGTGCAAAATCTAAGCTAGAAGCACTTTTTTTTATTCTTTTTTTTTAGGTTATATGAATCCTGAGATGATTAGCATGCCTTGTGGCTTGAGTAATCGTGACCCAGGGGAACCTAAGCTGTCAAAATCATCTGGGAATCGCACTCGACCTGGGCCACACAAGCCCACAACATGGATGGATTTTTTCTCATAGAGTTTCGAACCAGTGACCTTTACACCACAAAGTGCCTGAACAGAAAACCCTATCACTATCTGCTCTACGTCTCATGGGCTTAAGCTAGAAGCAAATTTATTAACAAGAAAACAATTAATTAATCACACATCTACATGATTTGGAAAAGCTTCATTTTACTTGTACGTTGTCCACGACTTATGTAAAAATAATTCAAGAAGCAACCAAGTTAAAAATAAATAAATAGAAAAGTTAAACATTGTCAATATCTTGACAGAATACTTGATTTGAGTTGTTGATATATGAATTAGAATTAATATCAAAATGAATCAAATGAGTTTACAATTATCAATACCTTGATAGAATATTCTGTTTGAGTTGCGGATATATGAATTAGAAGTAACATCAAAACAAATCTAACACTTGATGAATTGATTTATTTTTTTTCCATTACAAATCTATCTAACCAAAGATCAACCTTGGAAGTTGTCACATCGAAATTCCTAGAACAAAAAAACTTTCCATGCCTTGAGAGTTCTCAACAAGTAATTATGTAGACCTATCACATGATTGTGCTATATTAGTGAAATTGGGTAGCTTCTCTTCTATCTTGGGGCACTTAGTGTGTACTGGTCAATTGAGATATAGCCTTTCAAGTGAATCACATCAATTAACTTGAAAACAAAGACTTTGTCATTGTCTTAAATTACTTATGCCACTTTAAGAACTGAAGAAATTTGGCCAAAAATAGTTAAACATTTTGTCAAAATGTTATTGATTAAATCAAAGGCTAAGGAAAAACCTTCATTTTTCTTTATCTATAGTTCTAATTTTGTGTTATTTAAGAATTTCTATATTTTCACAAAACTTCAAACATGTATTTTTATTTTTTTCAAAATGATATCAATGAAATGTTCAGTTACATTTTTGTTTAAAGTTGATTTAGTATTTTTAGGGTGGTTCACGAACACTAAGTAGCCGCTACATCCATGAGAAAATCTAGGTAGATCAACCCGAAGGGATCTACCCGTCGGCCAAACTAGCAAGGCCTTACCCCAAGGGCATTGAGGAGATTTGACCCCATGACCTCTTGATAGGAAAAATACTTAGCAACAAAAACTTGACCAACTGAGTTATTCATTAGGGGTAAAGTTGATTTTAGTTATTTATAACCTACTCTAACTTTTTTTTTAATTAATAGGAAGTTAAATTTCACAAGTGTACAGTAACTACATGTTGTTTTGACCTTTATCCCTACCACTACAAATAAATGATTGAGTCTTGAAGGCATGTTCGAAGGACTTCTCTTCCATGTTGATTCTTGATGCATGGAACAAAAGAGATCTCATCAATTCTTTTACCGTTAGTGTGCACAAATCTTTGGACTTCTCTATGGCAATGACAACCATCTCAAACTTCTTAGGTACGCTCTTGAGAACTTTCTCCACAAATTTTATAATCTTCAATCATCTCTCCATGAGTCTTGAGTTGATTCACAACTCTCACTTTGGTCTTTTACTACTCAATGTTCTTTGCATGTTCTCTGTGTCCTTCATCTTAAATGTTTTAAACCCTCTCTTAAGGGTTTGCAGCTTCATAGTCTGCACTTTGTCGTTACCCTGATATGCTAACTCTAGAATATTCGAGGCTTGTTTTGTGTTGGATGCTCCCATCATATTGGGAAAATTGAGTCATGTATTGAGCTCTTCATCCTTTTGGCCCTAACGCTGATTTTTTTGTACATTAGACATGTCCTACAAAATTGTCTGATCTAGGTTTGTGAAGCCACCCTCCCCTACTTCCCAACAGTCACATGCTTATAGAAAGATATTAATTTTCTCCAACCAAATTTCATAATTTTTGTTAACAAAAACTAATCCCTTTATGTACCCCAATTACTTATAAAAACCATTAAAAAAAACTCTTGACACCAAATAGCAAAACACTAATAAATATGACAAGAAATGGAGCTATATAACCAAGTCAAATGCATGTGAAATTTGACAACTATTTCATGATAAAATAATTATCAAATAAGTGCAAGACAATGGTATGGATTTTAGGTTGAGTTGGATCATGGTCCAATGTGTATTTTGGACTCAACATTGAACAAAGGGAGATTTTTAAAAAAAGGACATTCTTGTTCAACATGAATAAGGAATAGAAGATGGGTATATTTTAAGATGGTTGTATCTTATGAAATGTCATCAACCATTTGTCATGTCTCATGAAAATTGTGATGATGAATATTATAAACTAAATATTATTGCTTGATAACAAATATTTTAAATTAAAGCAATATGTTGAGAGATTTAAGATTGTAGATTGCAAATGGATTGAATATCTTTAATCATCATAAAGTCATTAAATATACCCTAAATCAATGGTCAAGATGTTATATAATTATTGTATCTTATGGGAGGTCGTGGGGTCAATTCTCCTTTGTTAGCCCCAAAGGTTATCTCAATTGGTCGAGGTCTTGTTGCTAAAGCACCTTGCCATTGGGAGGTTAGGGGTTCAATTCTCCTCGATGCCCTCAATGTTAGGCTTGGATTAGTTTGTCTGGGGGGTGAGGTTCCTTCGGGTGGACTTACCTTGATTTTCCGCAAAAAAAAAAAAAAAACAAAACAAAACAAAAACAAAAACCATGTACAAGCTAAGTTTTCACGAATTGGCAGATTTCTATAAATTATTGCTAAGGTAAATTAGTGACATTTGCACATTCATTGATTACTTGAAGATAAAGATATTTGTTTAAACAAATGCAACATAAAAAAAATCTCTTTACCTGATTTCGACAAAATAATTTATGTGGAATGTGATGCTTCAAGTGTAGAGATGGAGAAAACAAGAAGTTGAATGATGCTAAAAGAAGGTATTGTAGTCACGCCCAAGAATTTTATACAATTAAACAAACTCTAAAGCATTAAAAGCATTATATTTTTCATGGAGACCTATGATACTCACTTATCATTATGTTTTGAAATATTTACTTCACAAGCAATGTTATCTCACAGGCATGCTAAAAATAGGTGTCTTTTTGGAAATATTTTCTTTTATAGTTTGGCACCTCTTTTGTAGTTCCACACCACAGTGGGAAATCAAATGTTGTTGATGTATTGAATCAAAGGCAACATTTTCTTATGATTATGAAGAAGGAAATAGTTAGATTTGAAATGTTAAAATCCAATCGTGAAACTAGGAGTTTCTTTAACAATGTTATTGAATATTAAATGGCCATCTTTTTTGGTTCCTTTAAAACAAGGTTTTATCTCTGCAAAAAACTTCAACCAGACTAATTGAACATAACTCTAATCAATATTTTCCTCAAAGATCTTGAAGGAATGTACAAGTAGTCATTGTCGTGGAAAACAAACTTGCCCAACAATTTTTTTTTAAAGAAGTCCCTATCTTTTTTAAACTAAAACATTACATATGTTTGTTTTTGGTTTTGGGCCATTAAGATACATGGGTTTCCACATAATTTTGATACAACAACTTCTTCTTTTTTTAGTGGGGGTGGGAAGCAACACTATCAAGATTTGAATCAAGCTCATCACAATGACATGTGCTCCAACTAGCATTGAGATTTGAGATTTATATCTAACTTGATGGAAAAAGTAGTCTCCATCTTTACCCATAAGATCACAAGAATATTCAATAGCCTTGTTAAAGAAATTCCCTTCTTCATAATTATGTTGTGACATTTCAAATCTGAATATTTCACTTTTCATAGTCACAAGTAAATGTTATCTTTGATTCAATGCATCAACAATGTTTGATTTCTCATTATGGTGTTAGACTACAAAATAAAATCTTTGCAAATAAGACATTAGTTAGTATGCTTATGAGATAACATTTCTTGTAAAGAAAATATTTCATAACGTTTTCTTGTAAAGAAAATATTTCAAAATGTGATGATCAACTCTGTATGCAAAATATAATGTCTTTAATGCATTAGAGTTCGCTTAAGTGCATAAATTTCTTAGGCATAATTGTAATACCTTCTTTTAGCATCAATCAACTTTTAGTTGAAAAAGGCTAGGTTTCCCTTCTTGACATAATATTTCCCCATCGCTACACTTGAAGCATCACATTCAAAGCATGTTATTTTTTCAAAATCAAGGATGGCTAAGGCTGGAACTTTATTTACCTTCTTCTTCAACATTAAAAACTCTTTTACACAACATTAAGTCAAACAAATGTCACTGAAGTTCCTTAGGAATATCTTATAGAAATTTGCTAATCCATGAAAACTTAGCTTGTCCCTAGCATGGATTAATAATATAATTATTTAATGTTGCACTAATATCAAACTCCTCTTGTAGGTTTATCACTGCATTCTTTTTGAAGATTTCGCATGGTTCAATTTTATTTCAGCCAATTCTATCGTCCTTGAGGAATTGTTATTGTTACAAATAAACCATCAATTCATCTACTCCTTTAAATGTCTTGTACCTTATATGAATATATACATATATATCCTATATTCTTCTTTTGCCTAGCATTATCGCCTTGACACTATAATTGTCAATCTAACTCATAAGCTTTCTAATATTTCCATTTACACCTTTACATAATTACTTCTAAACCAACTAGTTAGATTTCTAATTATTAAAATGCTAAGTTAAGTTTTGTCTATAGAATAAGACTTTGGTAGTGAAAAGAGTGCCCCAAAACTTCAATACAAAAGTGCAGCAAATAATGTGATTCCTGCATCTTGGTGTTAGGCTTGTAAAATAGGATAATTACATAATATCATAATCATTGATTTAAGGTATATTCAATGACTTAATGATAGTTAAACACATTCATTACATCCACAACCAATCTTAAGTCTCTCAACATGATGCTTTAGGTTATAATCTTTGTCATTCAGTAATAATATTCAATATATAATCTTCAATCAAGATTTTACAAATTGCTAATAACACATCATAAAATACAACCATCTTGAATATATTCATCTCATATTCCTTATTATTTAAATAGATAAATAATATATATATTT
>APFE031572243.1:173820-214245 GCA_000404065.3 Pinus taeda | reverse complement strand
TATTAATTTAAATATATTGAATATATCAATACTAATATGTTAAAGATTGAGGTGAATGTTTAACATAAAGGTGAATTACATATAATTATATATTAACATTAAATAACATAGAATAAAATACAAATAACATAATATCAAAAACTCAAATAATGCTAGCCTCAGAGTTAGCTCAATCGGTCAAATCAAGTGCCTCGCCAATGGGAGGTCATAGGGTCGAATCTCGAAAGCTCTTGAGGTCAGGTCAGTAAATAAGCCAAGGGGTGTTGATGCCCTTCAGGCAGCGTCCACTTGGTGTTAAACAACCCTAGACGTTATACCAACATCTTTTGTCCATTATATTGTAACAAGTCAAAAGATTAAACGCAGATGCGTAATTAGTTGGTGCGTGTGAAACTTACAATTAATGCGACTAGTGGGTGCTTGAGTTCATCCAATATCCACTTGGTGTTAAACAACCCTAAACGTTATACCAACATCTTTTGTCCATTATATTGTAACAAGTCAAAGGATTAAACGCAGATGCGTAATTAGTTGGTGCGTGTGAAACTTACAATTAATGCGACTAGTGGGTGCTTGAGTTCATCCAATATCCACTTGGTGTTAAACAACCCTAGACGTTATACCGACATCTTCTGTCCATTATATTGTAACAAGTTAAAGGATTAAATGCAGATGCGTAATTAGTTGGTGCCTGTGAAACTTACAATTAATGTGACTAGTGGGTGCTTGAGTTCATCCAATATTCAAACGAATTTATGCCAATTAATGTTCATTGAACCTTCAAACGAATTCATGCCAAGTAATGGGCACGTGTAGTTTGTTATAAACTCTAACAAGAAACGGTATATTCTTCTCTGACAATGCCTGGTTCGTGAACCAGTGTGTGGAAAAAAAAAAAAAGAAACTAAATAATAATAAAAATAAAAATAAAAATAAATAATGTAATTAAAATAAAAATATAAAATTTGACATATATAACAAAAAAATGTAAATGCAATAAAAGAAATATATATGCAAAGATTGTTAAAAATATATATGCAAAGATTGTAAAATATAGGATTAAACTTAATAATTAAAATTATATAATTAGAAATACTATTAAATTGAGTTTTGAATTTTTAAACATAATTTAAGAATTATATAATGAGAGATGTTATTAAAGTCAATTTTGATTTTTTAACAATTGTCTATTAATGCAACCAATTTGGAATTGTCTTAACTTCATATCTATTATTATGGATGGGATTAAATACCACGAAATAAACTCTAAAATCTTTTAAATGAATCTAAGTTAAAATGAATCAACACTGATTTCGAAAACCATAATCATTCAAATATCAAGCTCGGTAAATTAGCAATTTCATTCCTACATGCTTTATTGCATTGAAAACCAATCCATATGTTATTTATGGCATGGAGAAATTGTGCTGAATGAAATCTTCATAGTATTTTACGAGCATTGCACCAACCTTGAACTAACAAAGCAACATCATGACCTAGCCCCATATTGCACTGAGGTGAAAAGCACGATATATGAATAAAAGATGAACAAATACTCTAATAGAAGCAGTGGCTTTCACGCTTTTAAAAATTGAGGTAAATTTCATTCCTTTTGCTAACGCCTTCATGACATACTCCCAAACGATTGACATAATAACCAAATCATATATAAACTCAGAAAGGGCCTATTTTGCTTGAACTTTATGTAATATATATCAATGGCAATAACCATGCTCCCCAGCGAAAGCTCCTCAAAAAGTAATTAACAGAAGGAAAAAGATTGCCCCTACATGAAAGCAGATGCCAGTTACCAGCAATATAAAATACAAATACATAATCTAACCTTCAGAGAGACCTAAAAGATGGAGGATAGTTTGACTTAATGAGCCTGAGAGTAATGAAACTGGAATATTCTAAAGCAAGGAAATTAGAGATATTTCAGAACTGCAATAATTTTATCACAACTTTGGTGAGCATCATAATGATCAATGTCTTTCACTTACTAAAATGTACTTGTTCCTAATACAAACAGTAATATAAGCAGCACTACCCCAATAGAACTAGTTGTCTTTTCCATTATAATGAGGTACCTTACGCCAAATGAATATTTATCATTCCATGGCTATAAATCAGATACAACTATAGCAGCAAGTCTTAAGTGCCAACAATTAAACTTGACCATTTACAGGAAAAAAATAAGGCCCAGTACTATTCGCTTTATAACAGCTGAACTGTAAGCCCCACTACCAATGCCTTTATATCAGCTGAACTGTGCCAGTTGTTGGAATCACTTGTGCATTCACACCCAGTTTCACTGCCAAGTCATCTACCGCAATTTTTGACACATCCCTGCGAACCCCAATATCAGCTGCATACCTACTCAAACAGTACAATCCAACTGCAACTACTGTCATGCCAGTTATATCAGTCGTCAGAAACCGCAGAGGAGATGAAAATATAGCAGCAAATGGAGCACCTAGGAACGATGCTGCTTGACCACTTCTTCCAATAGGATTCCTATCAATCACAAGTAAACCAGTCTTACAGTAAATTGCAAAATCTTCACAGTTATTCTTAAAAATGTTATAGCATCCAAACCCATTTTCAAGCAAGTATGTTGCACGATGTACAACTGTCTCTGGCGGGTCTGCTTCTGCAAGAGTACAAGTTCCACCTCGTGCTTTTGCAAGAAAGAAGGCAGTGCTGACAGAGTACTCAAATCGGTATAGGGGATCTCCAGCTAGGAAACAGTCAAGACAGGAACACACAACTCCATTTGAGTTATTCTGGTGATCACAGGTCTGGCAGAGATCAGCCCTATGGGAACGCCCTGAGCTCAACAGAAATACATCAAGGACAGTGCCAGTTCCCAGTTCCTCCCCTCTTCCTCGAGTGAAGTGAACAACCTTACCATCTCCAATATAGATACCTGCAAGAGATCTGGATATCTGAGTATAAACAAGAAAGATTTAACAAAAAGGTGGAATTTTCCAATAAGTGGTTCATCAAACTGAGACTGATGTTGAAACCTGTTTCTTTCCATTCCATCTGCTATATTCAAGTAATCCATAAAACATAATGATCTGGAGTGCAGAAAACAGAAAACACTGGAAAAAATAATCTAGAAGCTTGTAACTACCTGTTTGGAAAAAAATCAACAGTGCATAAAAAGGTTTATAAAGTTGTACATAACCAATCACAACAAAATACATACAGATGGAAATAAAACTTTGAATCCTACACTTGAAGCCAAGCCGAACAGTCCCATCCATTTTCAACTAATCATGACAGCTGCTTTCCAAGATTGACAATTATATTTTTTGAAATAACCATATGAAGAATTTGACAATTATAATTTTGGAATAATTGTGTGAAGAACTTGAGAAACTGAGAAAGCCTACACAATTTAAATAAGCAGTTATTCCAGAATCCAGCTTTCTCCATTTTCAAACAACCAAACAAAACTAGCTCTCAGCAATAGTTTCTGCATGCATCAATGTTACATGGATAGAAAAAGAAATAATGATTTAAGCAATTAATATGGGAACTAAGACCTGCCTTGCAAAAATTGTTGAAAAGTGTAACTAGGTTCAGTCTTCATAATGACATGTAAATGTGATTTTATGTAATTGATGTAAAGAAAAATAAATTTATTTTTGTAATGCTTGTCTCATGGGTTTCATGAGCAGGTAGTTTTATTTTTAGTAATGGCTCCCATTGTGAGCCCTTAAGATTGGTCATAAAGTCAAACAGAGTTAATGGCATGTATGAAGAACCCTTCTTGGGCATGTTTCATTTGTATAAGAGTCGATGAAAGTGTCAAACAGCCCTCCAAGACAAGCACAAGCATCTCCCTTCCAGTGGGCTTCAAGAAGAATAACAATGCCTCTCCAAATGACATGTCAGCCCAACTTGTTGTCAAGTCGGCTTATTTTGATGAGAAAACAACTATTTATAGGACAACTCAGCATCATTTCAGGCAGATAATTTCGGTGGTCATCAAGTAAGAGGTGTGAAGTGCAGTGAGAAAGCTTATCATCAACCGAAGGAAGGAAGAGTATAATCCAAGCTCTTTTATGGTCTGTTTTTGGGTTGATATCCTCCACGTGTGAGGTAGCAAGAGATCAGTTGTAGAAGAAGGATCCAAGAAGAATAACAGTCCTCATTGGGTAGCCGAGTTGGAAGAAGGTCAAGATAATAAGGGAACCGAGTCAAGCTAGAAGAAGACCCTATCCAAAGCGAGGAAAGTGAAGGCATAAGATAAGGTCTTGTGCATAATCTAGGATTTCTGAATTAGGATTGCAGACCTAATTCAAGGAGGCTGAAGGTTTGACACAGAAGAAGGTCAAAGTGGAAGAGGAGCCGAGAAAAGGGAAGTTGCAGAAAATCAACTATCATTGTCTAAGGATCTCATCAAGGGAACTTGTGTCTTGTTCTTGGGGTGGAAAATAGGTCAAGGGTCTTGGTCTTGGTATTCGTCAATTGGAATCTCTATAAGAAGAAGAATTTGTTCAAGTTTTCCTCTCAAATGGGAGAGCCTTTGGCCCTGGATGATAGCTTATATTCTGTGTCTCTTGTCTTTTTATGGTTTATGCATTGGTAGTTGTTTGATGAAGAACACTAATAACCTAAGTAAAAGAAGATCCTAATCTAAAGAAGTAAAAAGCACTTACAAGCAGTTACTAATAGAAGAGAAATCACTTAATTGTTATGCCCTAGATTTCTCAACATGGTATCGGAGCTAAGGTGACTAAACCAAGGAAGGGCATCTTATCAAGGGACGCTCAAAGATCAAATCTCGAGGAAGGCATCAAAGCAAAGATCATCTTGAAGCATTTTGAAGACTATTTATCCAAAGGAAGCTAGATCAAAAGGCATTGTCATCAAAACCCTAAGGCAATTTCTCTCTCATTGAAGAAAGATTCCTACCATTGAAGACATCATCAAGAAGTCGTCATTGATCTTCATCAACAAAACTTCACCATCAAAGGATCCTAAGGGATCTCCCTCTCTGTGAGATCAAGGATCATTATTGAAAAAAAAACTATCTTCATCATGGAGAAGTTTTCTATTCTCTATATCATCATCAACATCAAGGAAGCAACAAGGAGAAGGAGCATCCTATCAAGTAAGTATATTTATGTCCACATCTAAATCTGTCAAAATGTCTTTTTGCAAGGAAAGCAACAAATTGGTTGGGGCTTCAAACTATTTTGCATTGAAGAAAAGGACAAATATGAATCTCATTGAAAATGAGGTTATGGAACATGTCAAAGGATATATCACTAAACCAAGGAAGGAAGATGCTCAAGCTCTTGCAAAGTTTATGAAGGGGAAAATTAGGGCTCAAAGGATTCTCATTGAATCCATCAAGGATCCCCTCATCCCATATGTATCTAAACTTGAAACTTCAAAAGAAATATATGACAAACTGGTAGAGTTGTATTCCGTAAGCACTGCAGGGGAAGTTATCTCTCTAAGGCAAGAACTCTACAAACTGAAGATGTCAAAAGAAGAAGGTATAGCCTCATACTTTATGAGGATATCTAAGATCAAGGATCAACTTCAAGATCTAGGAGAAGTAATGTCAAACAGGGAAATGACTACAGTTGTACTACAAGCACTACTGGAGGAGTGGGGTAACTTCAAGTATTTATGGGAAGAAAGAAGCTACTCCATTCCATGAGTTATGGTGACTATGAAAGATTGAAGAATCCAGGCTATAAAGGCCAAATCTGATGTCGGGGCAGGTGAGCAAAATCAAGCTTATACTACAATGACAAGGAGAAAGGGTGGAAAGCTTGGTTCTCAGAAAAAGAAAAGGAACATGGCTAAGATTCAATGCTATGGGTGTCAAGAATATGGACACTACAAAAGAGATTGTCCTAAAATCAAAAGGAACAATAACAAAAGAGGAAGAGAAGAGGCCCATATCACTGAAGCAGTGGAGAACGCTGAAAAGAAGAAGTCCAAGAAAGAGGAAGTAAGAGATTTCTACTATGACTGAGATAGTCTTCCTCACTTAAGTTCTTTTCATAGTTCCTATGTCTTCTGTTGTAAGATATGGCTATCATAATTCACTAAGAAAAATGATGGGATGCTTCAAGGCATCATAGAAGCATTGAAAGCAAGAGCTCGTGACATCATCATAGAGAAGCATGAAAGATGGTTGAAATTAAATGACAAGTCAACTATGAAGGGTATAGCTCTTGGGAACCTCATTGAAAACATAAGTGGCACTTATGGAAAGAAAAAAAGGTCATCCAGGGAAAGCTCATCATACATCAATGAAAAAGGAAACTTTTGCTAGATGGGGATACTCTAGATCCTCAAGATTCTTTGATGGAATCTTCATCGAAAGGTTCACCGATCAAGAGAGGAAGCAACTGTTTCATCAAGAATTCCAAAATTGTGGAATTCTTGGGATGATGGTATGATAACATAAAAGAAGCAGAGCAAGGGATCGAAGCTTTTTCAATCAAGGGAGTTGCTACAAGAAGTCTGGATGACCCAAAGGAAATATGAGGTATGTATACTTACATTCAATATTGTAGAGTCATGTCATATGGTTGCAGGTAACATGGATCAATGACCTATCTTGAGAGCATAATCAAAAGGAATGATCTCATCCCTCGAAGGAATGTAGGAATGCATGGGTCACACATTCACTAGATGAAATCAACATAATATATGTCCTCATATGAAGTATGAGGTGGTTGACATTAATTGGAGGAACTCTGACTGGAAGTTCCTAAGAAAGAAATGTGTGAAGAAAGGAAGGAAGAGATCGTGGGATATGCAACCATGGAAAAAGGCAATCGACATCCATAGACCTAGGGTGTTTGACTATGATCTCTCCATGAAAGATATGAAGATTCTAATGGAATTTGGAAAAAGAAAGAGACCCTTGACAATATATATATATATATATATATATTATATATATTATCTTTGGGAGATGTGTCGATATGTATGCAAGATGTTAATGCAAAATAGAAGATGTCATGATGAAAGACCATTACAAAGGTAATTTTGATTTATATGTTCATTTCTTATTTTTGAACAAATATCTGGATGGGCTTATGCAGGGTTGCCGAGGGAATACCTATGGATATATTCCACCATCGATGCCCATGTAGTAAGATGAAAGATCCTTATGTGAACATGGCATGAAGAAGGCATCAAGGCATTAACAAAGGCCATATATGAACAAATGGATCACTTTCCGATGATGACATGACTGACTCATGGATGAAAGTGATGGATGGTATGTGCCCTAAGAAGTCCCAAACATGAAGACTCCTACATAATGAAAAGAAATTCATGACATTGTGAGGAGGACTTCTTCAAGCAGTTGATTGTCCCATCATCTCCACCGGAGAAGTTGTTGTAGGTCCCTAATTAAGAGGGAGCCTGGAAACAAGTTTCTTACTTGGTAGAAACATGGAAGCAAAATTCCTAAGCCAAGAGGGAGCTTAGGTAGATTCCTTCCGTAGAGTACATTCCTTTATTGCAATAGATATGTCCTCCCTAATTAAAAGGGAGAGATAAACACTTCATTCTTGTCTTCACTTTGGGAAGACAGAATGGAGGATTGGGTAAACATCTGGCATCCGATGTTGAGGATGTGTTAGGGCATCCAAGATAAGAGTAGTCATAAAGGACCGATATTATTTGAGGACTAGGAATCCAAGATAAGAATAGTCTTGGTGGAACACACCCTGAGAACCCGAGTGGAGTATGTTCCAAGAGAGACAATGATGAGGCTGTCTATACATCCTTGGTCTCGCCAACACTGTGCTCAGATCTCGTGGAGATAGAGTTGTTAGTCAAGGCCTTGCTATGTGACAATGTTGGTTGATATGATGCTATACAAATGGGGTTACCAATCCAACTCTTCTTATGAGAATTTCTTCAGATTGAGAATGAACAAGTGCCATTATGAATAGCTCCTTAGTTAAGAGGGAGGGTTAAAAAGTGTAACTAGGTCCAGTCTTCATTACGCATATGTAAATGTAATTTTATGTAATTGATGTAATTGATGTAAAGAAAAATAAAATAAAAATTGTAATTCTTGTCTCATAGGTTTCATGAGCAAGGAATTTTATTTTTAGTAATGGCTCCCATGGTGAGCCCTTAAGATTGGTCATAAAATCAAAGAGAGTCAATGTCATGTATGAAGGACCCTTCTTGGGCATGTTTCATTTGTATAAGACTCAAGAGTCAATGAAAGTGTCAAATAGCCCTCCAAGACAAGCACAAGCATCTCCCTTCAAGTCAGCTTCAAGAAGAATAACAATACCTCTCTGAATGACACGTCGACCCAACTTGTTGTCGGGTTGGCTTATTTTGATGAGGAAACAAATATTTATAGGACAACTCAACATCATTTCAGGGAAAGAATTTCGGTGGTCATCAAGTCTGAAGTAAGAGGTGTGAAGTGTAGCGATGAAGCTTATTATCAAGCGAAGGAAGGAAGAGTATAATCCAAGCTCTTTTATGGTCTATTTTTGGGTTGATATCCTCCACACGTGCGAGGTAGCAAGAGATCAGTTGTAGCAGAAGGAGCCGAGAAGAATAACAGTCCTCATTGGGTAGCCGAGTTGGAAGAAGGTCAAGGTAAGAAGGGAGCCGAGTCAAGCTAGAACAAGACCCTATCCAAAGCGAAGAAAGTGAAGGCATAAGATAAGGTCTTGTGTATAAGCTTGGGTTTCTAAATTAAGATTGCAAACCTAATTCAAGGAGGCCAAAGATTTGAAGCAAAAGAAGGTCGAAGTGGAAGAGGAGTCGAGAAAAGGGAAGGAACAGAAAGTTGACTATCGTTGTCTAAGGATCTCATCATGGGAACTTGTGTCTTGGTCTTGGAGTGGCAAATAGGTCAAGGGTCTTGGTCTTGGTATTCGTCAATTGGAATCTCTATAAGAAGAAGAATTTTTTCGGGGTTCCTCTCAAGTGGGAGAGGTTTTGCCCTGGATGACAGCCTATATTTTGTCTCTTGTCTCTTTATGGTTTATGCATTAGTAGTTGTTTGATGAAGAAGAACACTTATAACATAAGTAAAAGAAGATCCTAATCTAAAGAAGTGAAAAGCACTCACAAGCAGTTACTAATAGAAGAGAAATCACTTAATTGCTATGCCCTAGATTTCTCAACAAAAAACTAGACTAAGTTCATAAGATTTGTGTGTGAATTTGCTAGTAGCCTTCAAGAAGTTCATATAAAACAACATCGTCTAACTATTTTACATGTCCTTTTCCTCTATCCATATGCTAAACTCTCTCTTTTTTTTAAATAAAAAGCTTCCTTTGACTATTCATAATAACAAAATGTGTACATGAATGGCTTTTTATAGGAAAAAAGCAGACGGCAAACGTAGCCAGCACAAGTGCTAGAAAAGTGAAAAAGTGGGTTGCCTAATTACCAAAATGACCAAATGTGTTAATTGCCACCATACAGGCTATACAAAGAAACAGTCTTTCAAGCAGAAAAGTAAAGATATGGCCCTCAGCCTACACGTAAGCACAAGAGCATTGAACTCTAGCAGGAAGGAAATAAGAAGCTTTGCATCGAGTGATGGATCATTACAATCACTGGGGTTGGCTCCCAACCAATGTCAGTAGGCTCAGACAACCCAGCCACCCTTGGAAGGTTTTAGTAGTTTTTTAGTCTCCTAGATAGCAAGTGCCCTCACTGCACGACAAACCCTATAATGTGGCCGACCATTTGACATAGCTGCCCATTCGATCCTTGGGGCTATTGAGATTGACCAGATTGGGACAGAGAGCTGCCACGTGGCACCATACTCATGTTGCAAGGGGCAGCTGCCCAAATCTCTAACAGTTGTTGCAGGTAGTACATCTCCATAGATATCTTTTGTACTTGCCTAGCAATCTAGAAGGACAAGCTTGTATGAATTAGATAGTTGTCAAACCATGAAAAAGATTTGCAAGTTCCTTTTTGTTAAATAGAACATCATGCCTATTCTTGCATAAGAAAAAAGGATTTTCCAAACAAATGAGCACCCATGGAACCTCGAATTCTCAGCCCAAGGAAGCTTCTCTTCTATGGAATGTCCCCAATTTAGACCCCTGTATATGTAATAATGAAATGGCAATAAGTTGGACACTTGGAACTTTGTAAATATGTACATTTATATATATTTACGTCGATAGGCATTCCTTTTTGAAAATGGTCAGGCCAAGCATTGTCTACCTTTTTGCCCTTTGTCCAATCAATTGAACTATTTTTAACCATTGATTAGGCCGATACATGGACCTTCATTGCATATCAGGGGATTCTTTTGAAACTCCTGCAAAACATGAATGTTGAATTGAAAGTTACAGGCGACCATCATTCTGCAATGTTACAAGTAACAAACATAGTCAGGGCTTTCACTCTAGCTGTCAGTATAATAGTGGCATAGGAGCCATAGGTTGGCAACCATGGAACTAAGTGCAGATCCTGTCAAAGTTAAACCCAGTCTGGTCTTTCACTTTGGCTCTCAATCCAACAGTGGTATAAGATCCATAGGTTTGTGGCCATGGCACTAGGCGCAAAGCCTGTCAAATTTACGTCCTGTCAGGTCTAGCATTTCTTATACCCCTTCTGCGGTCGTTTCTCTGCCTGTGCTTCTGACGTATTTATCTACGCACTCTTCCATGCCCATTTTTTGTCTCCTCTGCGCCATTCTGAATGTGCCCCAGTTCGTATTTCACACCCATGCCATTCACCTAAGCCCTTTGCAATCATAATGTGAGGTAAAACGGAGAGGTTTCAAGCATAGATCTAGGAGATGAATGCCAAACACGCCTCTCTCCTCATCTTCTGGTTATCCAAATCCCAAGGTTTTTTATTTAAATTGCTCGGTCTTTAAGTACCCATATGCCATAGACGCACGGTACATACAACAGTGCCCCGAAACTGCCTTACACGACAACAGTGGACGAGGTCTCAAATATCCACCGCTTTGAGTCTCTAAAATTTAAGCCTAGAGAAGTCCCAGGTTTTTGCTTCTCGGCATATGGTTTTCTGGAGCTCAAGGAATCTTAGAATGCATGTCTTTGAGGGTTTTGGCATTGTCTCTGCCACCTAGCCTTTGAATATACGAGGGTACAGGGAAAGGAGAGTTCTTGAAGGCCAGTGAGGGCTTGGTTGCTTCGGAGGAGGACTATGAAGAGGTCGAAGCAGACTCTGCCAAGGGAGAAGAGTACTGATTGATTACTAATTGCTGATAGTAAATGCTTGCTGCTACAATATATGGTTGTTTGGTTTATTTGGACATGGGCTGGTTTTCAAAAGTGGTAACCAATACTAATTGGGTTGGTTTGCAATACTGGTGGGGTAGTTTTGTGCTGGTTTGTTATTCTAGGATGCCTATAATGATCTTTTGTGCTTTAACAAAAAAAACTGCAGAACCTTATAGTCAAGTTCCAGAGCTTGCAGTCATCTTCATCTTCATTTGCAAGCATTTACAAAATCAGAAATTGTTCTAGAACTGCTGAGCCTTAGAGTTCCAGAGTTGGTGGTCAAACTTAAACCACCATTTAGTGGAAAATTTTGGCTTCTACTAGCAATTGGATTTGTCATCATCCCAAAACCACCAAATTCAATCAACATATTCAACAATTCACTGCTATCCTTCATCTCTCTCCATGGAGTCTGGACTCAATACATGCCTTTGGATTAAAGGGAATGTTAGACACCTAATCCATTAAGGAATACGAGCTGTCGTTGAGATTCCAAGGGACCTTGGAAGAAGAATCCAAAAGTCACGAGAACATATATTTATACATCTATCTTATTGATGCAATGTAATCCACACTTAAGTTTCATTTGACTCAATCCTACAGTATCAATAAGGATCCTTCTCATGTTGATACCAGTTAAACCCATCTTAAATCGAAGTGAAACCCCCATTTACTCTATGGTTAACAACTGTGTTATAGATTCTCCTACTGCAAAAAAACTGCATCAAATCCAGATCCTGTCATCCTTACCTTTGCTGATAAATCCATTGCAAGCCAATCCTTTGGTACAGCTTTCACATTAAGCATAGATATCAAAATATTTGAATGGCCAATAACTAGGCTTTATGCCTCCTTGAGACTTGATGATATTTGGTCCTTGAATTAGAACTGGTAATTCAACTTGAAGAATTATTTTGATCCCTAGAGATGCAGGTAAAGAAAGAACAAGTGCTCAAGACAAGCTATCATGGCACCTCTTGCTTCGGAAGAACAAAGGCTTCCCTTGGGAGGCACCGTGAAGTTTCAAAAATTCAAAGTCAAGGCTAGAATAATATATGAGGGTAATTGGATGCCCCTCATGGTCTTCCTATCATAGATAATAGCATGCATTGTTTATCAATCTTCATTATACTAGTACTAGTGAAACTGGCATTCCAAATCATGGATGCCCTGAGGAAACAACACACTTTTACACCCACCATAATCTTAAGAGAACAGTCCATACAACAAAAGTTACTATACTACCAGACATAAATAACCATCAATTAACAGACAATTCCTCATTATTCAGTAACAGAAAGGATCGTCAAACCAAGCACATGAGTCAGTCATCAGATTACAGGTAAAAAAACAGAGAATATTTTTCAATTTGCTTTTGGTGTTTCGCCGGCAAAGCTCAGGGTTCAATTCAGCTGATCATGGTTCCAATGAACCAGGGTACTCTCCAAATCACTGCCCCCAAGGGAGGGCGAACAATATGTACCTCTTATACAGAATGGAGAAGCAGTAACATCAAAGTTATTTAGAGTTTTACATGTGTGCCCTTTACCCAACAATGTCTTTAAATGAGGTTAAACTAATATAGAGCCATGTGTAACTGCTTTTGATCCATCAGTGGGGTTTATAAACTTCATCTGAGTATTCCAGATTGATATAAATACCCATTAACATGTAGAAGAGATTTAAATCCTGTTTTTTACCTCAAACAGCAAAGATTAAATTAATTCGTCATGTTTTTTATCCATAAGTGAGTGGCTATAAACCTTAACTCTGCATTGAGTCATACAGATACCCATTAACATGTTGAAGAGATTTAAATCTTATAACTTTTACACCAATTTGCCAATTGGTCATGGATCGTACCTCATACTTGTCTAAAACGACTCTGAATACTTTTTAGATTCAATGAATATGCACAAACTCAATGGATCATTACCACCTAAGCTATCTAATGTACATAGCTGCTGTTGATTAAATGATATGCTAACCTCGACTCATCTAAATTCACTCAATGCACCATCTTCAGATCGTTCACTCCATGAAATAGGTTACAACTCATCTCCCCGAGAATCACCATTGAAGAAGCTATCAAAGACTTTCTAAGAATGTCATGTCAGGATTTATCGAGGAGTCCAAAAGCAAGTGTTTTGTCAAGTGCAGCTTCTAGTCCAGCTCTTCTACGCTCTAAGAGAGCATTAGGACAATCAATCTCATACTCTCCAAAGAGACTGCCACCAAGGAACTCACTGTCCCCTTAAATCGATAACAGTCCTATTCCTAAAAAGAATTATGGCTCTAGCTTAAGTTCGAGCTTAAAAAAACCTACCAGATTTTCTGATCAGAACAATGACAAAAAAGGTTCAAATTCATCAGATCAACAGCTTGTCGATAGCCAAGATTCCAGTACGAAAAATGGTCTCTTCCAGATGGTAAAACTTGCAAAGAAAATTAAAAGCGAAACAGAATCCTGGTTCATTGAGTTATAGAGAAGTGCTTAGACACAGGCTTCAAAAATGGGAAGTCCTTTGAAGGATCGAGGGCCAAGATAGGGGACTCCACAGCATTTGGTTTTTAAATGTAGTGTTTTGCTCACTGTCGACGATATGGTATCTTCACCATTGTAATATTGTTCATCGTTACTAGATGTGACTTGTTCACCATTTGGAATATGGAGATTATTTTCTTATTGCACTTAGTGACCTTGGTCAGTGTTGTTAATTTTCTCTAGCATCTAATTGGCCTTTTTATAACACAAAACACAAAAATAAACCAGTAGTAGATATATTGGCAAAAAGTCCCTTCTCTACGAGAAATATACAAAACATATATAAGAGTAGATTTATTGGCAAAAATCTCTTCTCTGTGAGAAATACAACAACATATATGGTAGTAGATCTATTGGAAAAATCCCTTCTCTATGAGAAATTCAAGGCACATAGAAGTCATTTAAATGTTATCAATAATTTAATCAATGATAACGACTCAATGGGACTGTTGGAGTATAATCTAAGTAACCTGACATGGGGATTCGGGATTTGTTGGATATGGGGATTCAAGTGTCGGATTCGGACACGTTGACCCCCCAGAACAGGACACGTTAGGATACGTTATATATTATTTTATTATATATATATATATATAATATATATAAATATATATATATATATAATAATATATTAAAAATTTGATATTTCTTACACAAATTCTCATTAATGATACAAATTCATTGATTTCAAACATAGATCTTCATCTAGACGTAAGTTTTACTGTTTACAAAGTAAGTTAGTAACATTATAGATGTCACATAAATGATAAATCAATGAATCATAAATTCTAAATTCATAAATGATAAATCATAATACATATTCAATTCATCAATGATCCAATAGGAGAAAGACAAGATAGTAAGATAAAGACACTAACAGTTGTAATTTTCTCATTATGTCATCAAAATCAAAATGTGTTACATAGATAATGCAATGCCAATGGCAAATAGAAATAGAAAATACAAAACAACTACAGGTATACAAGCCTCACGCAATAGGTCGCCCATGACTCATGAGTCATCAATCCTCGTAGTCATCATCAGAATCCGCATCATTGTCCTCATCATCATGGTCACCACTGCTCTCCTCTACATCCTCCTCCTCCCCTGTATCCATTGTCGCCTCTGCATCTGTTGGTGTGGAGGATGACCCCTCTACAGTATCACCGTCATCAAATCTAACAGGATCTAACACTAGATCATTGAGATCCATGTTGGCCAATGCCAACTCAACACTGTTGTCCAGACCCATATCATCAGGAAAGACATCTCACATCTTTGTCTTTCCCTTCAACCACTCTTCCCTCTGCCTGTAAATAAGACGAAGGTTGGTGTGCACATGCCACATACACCATTGTCTCTGCCTTGGACTGCTCAAACTTACTCTTCTTAACACCATACAAATTCCCATATGTGCTCCAATTCTTCTCGCAACAAGAGGATGAAGTCACCTGAGAGAGGATCCTCATGGCTAACTGCTGAAGAGGAGGGCTTGTTGCCCCATGATTTGCCCACCAAGAATAGGGCTTCTTAGCCCCCTGTCTCTAATCACATCATATCCTGCAAATCGACTAGTGCCAGTGGAAAACTCTGCAAAGGCATCCTGCACCTCATCAAGCAATGCTCTATCCTAAAAAACCCACCTGAATGCATCTTTTCTCCCCTGTTAGATTTCAACATCCATGTGAGGAGGGAATCTATGGGAAGGTCCACCATTCAGCCACTCATGGTTGTAGTATTTTGGGTTCAATGACTGAGCCAAACAATGTAAAGGTGTGTAATTCTTGTCCCATTTGCTGACAATAATATCTTGTATAGTACCATAGAAGGCCTTTGGTGATGTCTCATACTCGGGGCACTCACTCTGTAGAATAATGCCCCTCACAGACTCAATCATGGAATCCCATCCCTCATAAACCTCTCCTAGGATGTGTTTGTCAGTATCTGCAAATCCAAGCAAAGAAATGATAGGGTCCATGATCTGAATAATTAGATCTACCCTCTCCCACCAAGCATCATCTAGCATTGTGTCCTTCACCCTTTTAGAGGCTAGTTGATCTGTCTTTCTCCAAAAAGACCAAAACTCAAAAATAACCATGGCCCCAAGAGCGGTCTTGACCTCCATCAACCTCTTCAACATGATGAATGATGAGGCAAACCATGTATCAGCAATCTTCAACAATGATAGATTGTTGTACTCCTTGTAGACAGTGAGGGCATTTGTATGATTTTGCAAAAGTTACAGATGTCGTGCATCCTCAATAATGTTACCAATCCAAAGCACATCAGAAGCAATGGATTTCAGTGCTAAGTTCAATAATGGCCAATGCAAAGTATCCAAAACATTTGTGGATATTTAACTTCCACAATCATGCCAGCAACCTTGCAAACAAGTGCATTATCTGTAATGATTTGCACACAAGAATCAACACCTACATCTTCAATAACATTAATAAACAACTCACCCATTAATTTTTCATCCTTGTATTCTCCAAGTGTATCCACTGCTTTCAAGAAAACTGGACCATTCAAGGAAGACACCATGAAATTGATGATTGGGTGTCGTGTTGGATATGTCCATCGATCAGAAACAATGCTAACCCCAGACGTTGGCCATGATGCTTCAATAGGCTCAAGCATTTTTTGCACCTCTTTTTTTGCCTTCGTCAACAATGTGGTTCTAAGCTTCTCTGAACTAGGAGGCACATACCATGATGGAGACCTGTGAGTTAGAGCTCGGCACATCTCAATAAATAGAGGTGAGCGTACAACATTAAAGGATATGAAGTTTTGATAGAAATTAAAAAAAAAAAAAGGCAATGTTGAGATCAAGATCTTCTCGTTTCTCTTTTTGAAAATCCTTATCCATTGGACCAAGTGAAATTGCTTTTCTTTTTGCTGTTTGTCCCCCAATAGAACTCTCAAATGGAAATTTGGTGGTGCCTTTCCTCAAAAATGGAAGGGGGTCATCATTCTTGGTTTTTTTATTTGCAACCACATTTGACATACCAACAGTGAACTCTTTTTCCATTTCTTTCCTCTTTTGTAAAGGAACTTGTGTACAAGCTCCAACTCCATAACCTAGTAAAGCCAACAAATGGCCTTTCACACGAAAATATGTGCTTGTGAAAGTATTGTGGCAAAAGTTGCATCTCCAATTCACATTGCCTCCTCCCTTCCCCTTGTTGCTTGGCCCATCCTCTCTTGTGACATATTTCCACAAGGGATATTTTTCAATGTTACCTTTAGGAGGAAGTCTTCCCTTAACATTACTTACAACAGACTCTGATGATATTGGTGGAGGAGGGGCATCTCCAATGGGGACATTATTCCCCTTCCTTTGCCCTTTACTTGCTGCCCTTGATTGAGCCACGAATACTGTCAAAAAAACTAAACAAAACATGCACAAATTTTTAAAAGAAATGAATATACAACTGTTGTAATACAAATGCAAAAAAATAGAGAGGAAATGCACTTACCTATTGCTTGAATCTCCTTGAAAACCCTCCAAACCCTTGGCTCCTTGCTCCAAACTTCTAACAGTGAACCCACAGCTCACTTCTTGCAAAAGGAATGAAACAAAATGGTAAAGAAAATTAGAAATTGCGCCCTTTTATTCGCTCGCAGGTTCCTTTTCGCTAGATTCGTGTCTAGATTTCGTGACACGATGTGTCCGAACAAGACACGCTCCGGATTCGATCGTGTCCCATTCGGACACGTCGTGTCACGAAATTTGGACTCGAATTAGGGCGAATTGAATCCAATTCGCAGGATTCGGACACTTAGCAAAAAATCAACGAATCCAGTTTCTGAGAGTGTAATCAATAATAATAAATTATTTGTAGTAGAATAATGTCTGGAGACATTCCAATTGTTCATGAAAAACACAACAAAGAATTTATAAGTGCACTAATGATGGTTTCTTCCTTGCTAGAACATTCAAGTTGGTATGAGAGTTTTAGCTAAGCATTGAAAGATTCCTTGAAGATAACATAATGACTCTTAGTCACTTGTTTGTTAGTAATGCTACCGTGCATCAACTTTCTATCTTCAACTATTAGAGGCCAATGTTGGACATGGAGGTAGCATTGGCAAGTTGACTCTATAGTTGGCTTGTGGTAGTGTATCAATTAATGGAGCGATTAATCACAATTTGTTTCCTTTGACTTGAGAGATACAAATAGAAATATGCAATATGATACACTGCCACTTGTCACCTACTAATTGTCACCATTTCCTTCCTACTTAGAGCCAAAGGAAACCATTCCCTATTTCTGTTAAAGCAAAACTGTTAATGTGTTTTGCTGTTATACAATGTTTGGCTGTTCATTAGGATGTGTTTCAAGCACAATGCCATGGCTCTTTGCCCAAGTATTTACAAGAGATCTAGCCATTTTTTATGAAAGTCATTTAATCTGCCACAAATCTGTAACCGCATTGCTCTCCACATAGAAAAAATCCTTAAAATTAGGAGGTCAGAAATCCTTATATGAGTACATTAAAGAGGTAAAAAATTAGGATTTTCTGGACAATAAGTTTTTCGAAAATAGAAAAGTGTTGACAACAGGGGATTGCACACATGATATCTCAAGCTCAAATTAAAGTGAATCTGATTTCTGTTGCCATTGCTGCACTTGAGAGTTGAGTATTCTATTAGTCATTTCCTTTTGGGCATCTTCTTGCATCTGAATAGTTAAAACTCCCTAGGGCTATTTCCTTCTATCACATTTTGAAGTGATATACCAATTTATTTAATAATATTATGTTACTTTTTATCATTTTGAATAATATATATAAAATAAGTTTCCGACTATAATAATATTTATTTTGAAATTTAAATAATTTTAAAAATTTGAAATATAGAATATAATATATATATTGTTGGTCTAACCCACGGGGATTTGAACTTTGAATCTAGCACACAGAGATAAAATCAGCAATTGACATAAAAATATGTATTTATTAATCAATGAATATGAAATGGGATGATTTACAGGATGAGAGGCGCGGGCTTAAATACAACCCTACGTGTCTCTTGGTGAATGGGCATGATCTCTGATCATGCCTTGTGCCCTATTTAACTAATTTGTTTACAAATACTAAATTTTTATATAGCATTGCCTTCCTCCCAAAAAGATACTTTGTCCTCAAAGCATACATAACGATGGATGTTGTTGACGAAACGCTTCAGTTTCCCAAGAAGCTTCTTCTTCTGGTAAGTCCTTCCACTTGATCAAGTACTCTTTGATTACTCGTGATCGGAGCTTCTTTTCCCTGGTGGATATGATACCTTCTGGCTCTAAAATGACCCTTCCTCCATCATCTAAGGATGGAAGCGTTGTTTGTGCTGATTGATGGTCACCAAGTGCCCTTTTAAGGCAGGATACATGGAAGACGTTGTGAACACGACTTTTATCTGGAAGGCTTAAACTATATACAACTTGGCTGATCTTTTTGTTGATTTGGTATGGTCCATAGAACTTTGGTAACAATTTATTTTTTCCTTTTTGTTTCAAAGACAATTGTTTGTATGGTTGGAGCTTGACAAATACCCATTCTCCAACTTCACATTCTCTCTCGGTTCTATTTTGGTCAACTTGTTGCTTCATACGGTTTCTTGCATTATTTAAATTTTCTTTTAGAGTTTGAACGATTTTTTGGATTTCTTCTAATTGGTTTTTAACAGCTGGTAGATTTGTGTAGATAGCAGCTAGATACTGGGAATTTCAGAGGTTCGTACCCATACAAAGCTTGGAATGGAATCCTTTTTGCTGACGTATTATAAGTAGAATTATACCACCATTCGGCGAGATGCAACCACTAAGCCCACATATTTTGTTTTCTGTAGTGTAACAATGTAGCTAGGCTTCCAAACATTTATTGACAACCTCTGTTTGTCCATCTGTTTGAAGGTGGTAAGCGGAACTCATATTTAGGTAGGTTCCTATATGGTTGAAAAATTCCTTCCAGAAATTACCCTTAAATTTGGCATCTCTATCACTCACAATGACTTTCAGAAAACCGTGTAATTTATAAATATTTTTGCAAAATATCTCAATGATTTGTTTAGCCGAATCTGATTTCTTCATTGCAATAAAGTGAGCATATTTGGTGAGCCTGTCGACTACTACGAAAATCTTATCCTTGCCCTCAGATACAGGTAATCCCTCAATAAAGTCCATTGGTATTTCTTTCCATTTCTGATTCAGAATGTTTAAGGGGTGAAGTAATCCAGGTGTCATAATATTTTCACTTTTATTTCTTTGACATTTGTCACATTCTGCAACATATTTCTGAATATCGCGACTCATCCCCTTCCAAAAGAATGATTGACGTGCATTGTAGTAAGTTTTAAAGAATCCTACATGTCTGGTTGACAGTGAATCATGTGACTCCTTGAGTATCTTGGATTTAAACATAAAGTTTAAATTCAAATAGATTCTTCCTTTGTACCATAGAATATCGTTCTTCCATTCAAATTTTGAGTTGTCTGGAAGGTTATTAATTATCGCAATTATTTCTGGATCCTTGGCATACTCACTTTGAATCTCATTAAGCCATTCAAGAACAACAACCGAGACTGCAAGTAATGTTGGTTCTTTGTCCTTCCTAAACAAGGCATCTACTACTACATTGTCTTTTCCCTTTTTATGTAGTATCTCCATGTCAAAGGCAGCAATTTTTTCAATCCATTTTTGTTCTTCTTCAGAAAGTGTTTTTTGTTGAAAGAGGTGTTGGAGACTATTATGGTCTGTTCGAATGGAGAACTTACTTCCCAAAAAATGTTGTCTCCACTTGGCCAGTGCATGCATAATAGCGAGCATTTCCTTGTTGTATGTGGACTTAAGACATTCTTGTTTATTGAGCTTCCTGCTTTCAAAAGCTATTGGATGCCCTTCTTGCATTAACACTGCACCTATACCGAACCCAGAAGCATCACACTCGATGATAAATGGTTTAGAGAAACCTGGAGTTGCCAATACTGAGGCATTAGACATAACTTCCTTCAGTTCTTCAAAACACCTTCCTCCTTCCTCATTCCATTGAAATGAATTCTTCTTTAAAAGGTTTGTTAGAGGTGCAATTATATGTGCATAGATTTTAATAAATTTTCGGTAATATCCAGTCAATTTGTTTACAGATACTAAATTTTTATATAACAAAATCTCAAGCTTTTACATATTACTTCATAACAAGGCTATCGCCAATTGAACTACACCCTGTGGGGCAAACCCACAATACATAAAATAAATATGTTCCCACACAACTTACTGTTTTCAATGATTCGAAATGATCCAACATTGATCTCTACTTGTAGAAGACTTTCATAAACAGTACAAAATAATGAATCAACATAGCAAAATTATATCCTTGTTTATCAAATGTTTGTTTATCCGCCATGTATATAAAGGCAATATATATATGGTTATATTTCACAATCATTTTATTGATTTTTAAGGGTTTAAAAATAAAGCTATGCAAGAATGAATATATACTATATATATATAATATAATATATATATATATTAATATATATATATATATATATATATATATATAATAGATTCAAGATTTTAGTAAATAATCATAATTTATAATAATCATTAAATTATTAAAAGAGAATAAATTAATAAATATTCTATTTCATATTTTTAGAAAAAGAATTCCCAAAATAAATATGAATAAAATTCATTTTATATAGAAATTTAAATTTTTCCATGTTACTCACCATATATGCAAATTTTTTACATAGCAAGTTTGGTATGAGTGTTATCTTTGCAATAGGATTTATCCGGATTCTGATATGGTGGTGAACGTAGCCAAAATGGACATATGTAGTTATTGAATTGTTTTTATATGTACAGGTCACAAATAACTTTATAAGATCTTTTGACAACTTGATGTTGTAAATAAACATTGTCCAAAGCTAAAATCTTCAATTAAACACTAATATGCTATATCTTAATATTGAGAGGAGATTTGAAACCAACAATATAGTCTATCAACATTAAAAAATACACTTTAAAAACTTAAATTTAATATATCAATTGTTATTTACTTGATTATGGAAACTAAAGTACAAGTTCTTCAATTTAAAAAGCCTATCGACGTCTCCTTGCGCCTTTTGGGGCAATTTCTAGTATATAATATAAATACACTAATGGCTGCAAACACAGAAGAAAAAAGAAAGGGGCTATCCATCCACCTAGAAGAAGAAAGGGGTTTGGGAGTTGTACAAGGAAATATTATTATTTTAATGCTACTCACCTTTATCCTAATATCCCTAATATTTGTCTATGTTTAGTTATTCATCAACCTAGAGGTTGTTGGTCCCAATTGATAAATAGATAACTACGTGGGCTTCCCATGAAGGTGCTTGGTTTATCCTATGCATGCAATATATAACTTTTTCTTTATGCTTCTTATTTAGTTAGTCATCAACCCTGAGGTTAGTGGTCCCAATAGAGAGTTATGTGGGCTTCTCATGAAGGTGCATGGTTTATCCTTTGCATGCAGTGTATAGCTTTTTCTTTTTTAGCTTGCAAATGGATTAGCATCAGCATAGATCCCTCTTATTTGGAGATCTACCAAGTGTCGAGAGGGATCAAGTCTCTTAAGATGCAAACAACTTATTCAATGTAAATCTTGAAGAAAGATTTGCACCTAGAAAGATTTGATTCCTCTCGGCCCTTGATAGATCCAGAGTTACTATGGATCTATGTTGGTTAATAATATAACTATTTATATTTATATAAATTTCACATCTCTATATATAAAAATATTCTTATTTTTAATTTTATTGAAACCTTGATAATACATATAGTTACATATATATGCAACATTTTTCTTTGACATCTTGTACAATTTTTTAAAGTTAATTTTTTAATGTGCTATCCATAGCATTGATGATGTGTATATATAGATAGATAGTTTACTCATAGCATTAATGATGTATTATGAATATGAATCATTATTTTAATTTATCTGGTCATATGGATCTTAGTGTATAGTGTGTGTATATACATATATACACATTCATAAATATTTTATCTTTAATTATATATTTATTAATTAATTTATTAAGTTTTGATACATTTATTAATTATATGTTCTAAAAAGGGGTGGCAAGAGAAGGGGGTCATTTTTTGCCCTAAAAATCAAGAAGAACATAGGAATGCTTGGGGTTTAGGTCACACTTCCAACGACATTGTTGAAGCCTATGCCTTGTATCAGGGTTTGAGGCAAATTGTGAATCTGGGAATTTAAGAGTCGATTGTTCTTGGTGATTCCTTTAATATAATTCACCATTTATATTCAAGATCTCTCCCCTCAGATACAAAATTAAGTCAGATTTCAAGCAGATTTATCAATTATATCAATCTTCCCCCAAGAAGAAATGTCTCCATGTTCTCATATCAAACAACGCCAAGGCTGATCACATAACTAATTTGGGTTCAAGGCTAAGAAATACCCACTTTGCTAAGGAACATTTTGATGCTTTGTAAATCTTGGTTTTTGTTAGGTTGGTATTGTCGAATGTACGAGTGGAAAACTGCAGATATTGTAGCATTTTGTTCAAAAGCTTCAAGCACAAAATTCTGTAAAGGGTCATTAATGCATACTCCATTCCAACGATGCCCATTGGTTTCATCTTGCTTATGTAAATCATGGTTCTAAACTGATTTTAGCTCAGTGTCTTTTAATATGATAGCTATTCTCAGTACTTGTTCAAAAAAATAATTGTGTTTTAAAATATCATGCTTACGGATATGAATTGTTCTTATTAAAAATTTATTTTATTTTTTTTTCTGGGCAAATGCTAAGCTATTTTATTAAGAAAAAGAAAAGATATTTACAAGAGGTCGAGACCTCTGAGAGCATGTGAACAGCTCTCTGACTGGTTTATCAAGCCAAAAACTGAGATTACAGGCTTTGATACAGTCCCTGTTTCCACCATTACAATTCCAGTGTACAAAATTTAAACATTAAAGCCTGGAATTAGCAAAACATAAACAAAAAGTGACTAGACATAGACAAGAAGCCTGATAGAAGATGGAGGCTGGAAAGTGAACACGTGGCGACGGCGCCTGAGTCCTGGTGGCATGCTGGACGCTACCCGGGTGGGCATAGTTGCCACACGCAATCAAAATAGCAGGGACGGACTGAGCGCAGGTGTCCCTCGTAACAAAACTGAAAACCAAAAATCGCAGAAGGATTACCTTACTCCTGCCTTGCTTCTGCATCCGCTTGGTCCTCATTAACCTTCTGCATAGCCTCTGCCTGCTCGGCCTTCCATTCCGCCTCCTCGCGTTCTGGGTCCGGAACACACTCAATTTCCATGCCTGCCGGAATGTCCTCCAGTCTTAGAATACCTGGAGGGAGAATGGGGTACAGACGACCACCGAAGAAGCGTTCCAGCTTCTTGACATCCTCAGGTATCTTCTTGGCGTCTGAACTGTATATTTCCATGTCCATAAGGCTGCAAATCTCTCGGAGAGCCTCAGTCTGCTCCTTGGATTGAAAGCCAGTACTGTCCTCTTCGAGCTTGCTCTGAGAGGACGGCAGGTAGGAGCTTTCCTCCTGGCTGTCGTTCTGAGAGGAATTGGTCGAGCTAGACCCCTTCTCCTTAGAGATTCCTTTTCCCTTGCCCACTTCGTCATTTTCCTCCGAAAATACCACTGTGATAATTGCCGAAATAATTGGCTTATTGCTGCGACGAATGTAATTGAATCTTACCGTCTGCACCGAGTTGATGATATCCGAGTCGGATTCATCAGAGCCCGGAGAACTGGGCGAGACACAGGCCAGCGGTGAGATCCTTTACGGTGTATGTGCTCCTCTGCCCCCAAATTCCGCCTTCTTACCGGAATGTCTGCCCCTGCTAGGCGAAGCATGACCTCTGAGAGGCATCCTGAAGCTATAAAATTGCAACTGGGTTTTCTGAACAAGATTCGCCGTGAGGAAATGAGACAATGGGGGCCAAATCTTAAAACAATTGCCGCCTCTGAACCAGTTCGGCTTCCTGGACCAGTAAGCGAGATGGCCTCTTTGCTTACGCTCACTTACACTCCTCTCCTCTGCCCGCAGAGCTTCTTTCTCATGCAAAACAGAGTCGAAAACCCTGGCCTGTACAGGTAAGCCTGTCAAGTTGAACTTATCATACCCCAACATTCTGTTTGCCGCTGTCTCCATTCCTTGATAACTCGAGCAGAGGAAATGGCATTGAATGCCCTTCAATGCGCAGTTAATGGAATTCATTGAGCTCCGGACAGGGTGCCTTCCCGCCGAAGGCTTCGCGTGTCCATCACATGGTCAGCCTCTTGCCACTTGTCACCCGCATCCGGGTTATTAAAAATTTATTTTAATGCCATATGCATATTCTGATTTTTCCCTTAAAAAAATTGTTTGTAATTTTATTAATAAAAACAAAATTACAATATAACAATACTTTTTATTACTTCTTACCTTTCACTTTTTATTACATTTTTAATTAAGCTGACATTATGTATTATTATTATTGTTATTATTTAATCTAATCCTTCATTTTACGGACATGGCATCTCTCCCATATTGAGCCGACGTTTAAATGTTTAAACTCATTTAAAGACACTACAACATCTCCCTCCTACTGGGGGGGTAGATTGCCTCTCAGCACAATCATCTTTCCCATTCATTCATTCTCCTGGTTTTTCACTCTGCCCCTATGCTGCCATAACCATGTGGTATCCATGGTCAGAATTCATGCATGAGTGTTGACGAGAAAGGAATCCATTGTTCATAGTGGAATTCCTTGGTTCCCAGCATTAAGGATTCTGCACTAGAGCATTGGAGGGACACAGGATAGCCTAAAGGATTGTTTGCTTCTCTGTTAAGATTTTCCACAATGATTATGCAGTCCCCATAGTTTGCTTCAGAATAACAAGTAGTACAATACCTCATTGAATACATGGATGTTGGTTACAATATCATGCTCATTACCGATTTGAAGTGTTCATATTATATTCTGGATTGAACAGCACAGCAACCCAAATAAGTTCATGGCACATCAAATCTATCTATATTTGTGCATTTCATGGCCTTACTTTCCAAATGTTCATGGATATTGTTGCTGTCATTCTCTATAATATTTCTGCTATGGTTTAAAGCACAGAATACGATCATGCTATAATTCTTGCATTCCATTTCCATAATCATACAATAATATTATATGGTGTAGCTATTCCAATGATCGATTACATTTCTGATTTTAAATTCAAGTATTATGGCACTCTTCTAATTAATGTGGATGTTTACCATTTCAGCAGAATAACATTTCTCAAGCCACCATTTTGTTTTGGCCTTGCCTTTGAGAAGTTTCTTGCTGCCAAGACTTGGGAACAGCACTCTTTAGATGAGTTAGTCAAATACACTATTCCTAAGTTACTTTCTTTCCAAGGATAACAATAAGTTTAAGATTAGTTCAACGATGCCCCCCTCTGCTTCGCTAGGTTTTCTTGGCCTAAGACTAGGCCTAAAGAGTGAAATGAATCACATAGTCTCCTTAGGCTTCCCCTCGAGTAAGGCTCAACTTTTCCTCTTACTTTTCCTTTAGGGAGTATCTAAGGGATAACAAGTCATCCAATTCCTCCCCCACCCATGCACATGCTTTGGCTGCTACTCTCTACCTCTAACCTTTAAATTGATACTTTGAAAAAAATTCTCGGATGGTAGTGAAAATGATTCATTGGCTCTCTCCACATGTATGCTTGGATCTCTCCAATGCCTTGACTATCAACCCAATAGCTGAAAAGAAAAATAACCCAAATAACCCAATTTTCCCCTTATTGATTCTTTTTCCATGCATTGGCAATTAATTCTGATTGACATGTGATTAATTTGAATTAATCTTGATTCTTTTAAAATAATCCCAGTTTTTTTAATTTGTAAAATAATAATCACAATTATTTGCCTATTGATTAATCATTTTCAGGTTGTGATTGGGATTAATTGCAATTAATTCAATTAATCGTTGATTTTTCATCTATGTTTATAAGAGAAGAGTGTTCAATAAAAACATTGCCACTGACATTTATGTCCCATGAGGATTGCATCCCCAAAGGTTGGGAACACACCCTCTATGTCTCAAGGATAGAGCGAAGGGCCAAGGACATCCTCTACTGTCCCAAATATGCAAGAGATGAAACTCGTATGTCCCCTGTCATCCCATAATTGCAAGGGGTAGCTGCAACATGTCCCCTATACATCTCGAGGATGGGAGGGTCAACCAAGGAAATCCCCTCTTGCCCAAAAATGCAAGGATTGGTTCAAGGACATCCTCAATCCCATGTTGTCCCTATCCAAAAGGGGGCGTCACAATATCTCTTGACCTCCACATGGAACACTTAGGCATCCCCTACTAAGTAGCTAACATTTGCTTCTCATCATATGAAACAAACTCTTCTATTTTTTAGGCAATCCATGCAGTGATTTTATGAGTTAGATGTCTTGGATTTTCACCACCCAACATTTTCTTTGTCTCATTCACTGCTATTGCGTGATGCACTATTTCTATTTTGTAACTCTTAATAAATGGTTGGTTGAATGCTCATGATTAAACACTATGTTAAACAATTTTTTGGAAATGGAAATCAAGAAATGACAAAAAAATAGGTTTTTCTTAAGATTGTTTCAAGCAAAAGGATAACTGGTTGGACGGATATGATTGGGAAAGAAAGAGATGGGCAACAAGACTATTTCAATGTGCAAGTAGGATAGTAGGGCACAAGTACATATATCCATATTGACATCGATACAAGTATCAGGGTTGGTGCAAACAGGGCTCAATATGCATACAAGCACAGGATTGGGTCTAGGTTTAAGGGTGGACTTGCCTTTAAAAATTAAATCAGCAAGTATGGCCTCCCTAGAAAAGACAAGCGAATGCTACAACTAGTCAAGAGTGTCATATGACAAGTTTGTCATCTCTGTTGGACTCAACAATGGTATGGATTGGCAATCAAGGAAAGATCAAGTAGATGAACAATTTTTTGCTAGGGGTCAAATTCGATGTCTAGATGAGAATAAAGAAAATGTTTACCAACAATGACAACAATCGAGGGTGCACTTTCCTCTAGGTTACATCCCCCTTATGCATTTAGAGAATGATGGTTCTATGTGTGCAACGATTCTCTCTCTAAATGCCAAGTTTTCAGGTTTTAAGATTTCACGTTCAAGCAAGAGCAAAGTCCCTCTAGGGGGAATGTGGTCACCATGGAAGAAAAAAATGTTATACGGTTAATCACTACAATGGAGTATATGGATACAGGCAAGGAGGGGATAGTGGAGATTGTTATTGTAGGAATGCCCCATCCACAATTAGTGGAGCTTCTCAAGTTGTTGACCTCGTCACCCCCCCCCCCCCACTCGTGCTTATGTGTGCAACGAAAGAGATAGGCATGGAAAAGCATGCTACTTCAGCATCTCTTCTACAACCTAGCTTGAAACCTCGAGGTGAGGGGCCTCATGCTAATGTTCCTTTGCAACCTTCCATAAATGCTAGTTCCACTTCTAGTGAAAATCTAGATGCCTTCAATTTTTTCCTTGTTGATATAAAGGAATATTTTGAGGAGTAGAGGCATTGAGAAACCAAAGGAGTAATTTTGTTTTCTTTATGTCGAATGATGAAGATGCATTTGACCATTGGTGCCTTCTAAACTAGGACACTAAGGGGATTTCCTTGAACTCTTTATGGGGCCTAGAATTAAAGTATATTTGCTTGTTGTTTGACTCTGATACCAAGGCCCATCATGTTTTATAGTTTGGCACTAAGAACATTGTGGTTTCTCTTGCTTATGTTCAGTCATGGAGGGTATATTTCAACCACAAGGATCACAGTCATGCACATCATTTACTTTGGTTGGAGTTTACAACCTTGCCCACGGATATGCACCCCTTTGTTGCTTTACTTGGCCACCAGTTTGGTAAGTTTTTTATTCTAGATTATTAACAAAATTCATCACATGCTAATCAAAAAGTGTGTGGGGAGGTAGACCTAAAGCATAAGCTTCCCCCTTTCATCTCTTAGTGCAACATTAATGGATTTTGTCATCAAAAGGTGAGGTATCTTAACTTACCTAATGCCTAATGGCATAAAGACCATCGTATTCATGATTGCTCACTTCACTTCATCCTTTGAAGCCAAGGGAGGAAAACAAGGGTGGCTCTATAGCACCACAATTTTCTCATGGTATGATGACAAGGGGTACTTTAATTGCTTCAAGGCAAGTGTTGGGGATCGTGGTCCTTGTTACCCTCCAAATTGTGTGTAACCCTTAAGGGAAATTTTTTCCTCATTTGATCTAACTTGCCAGCCAACAATCCCACTTTAATCCACAAATAACAACACTCAATCACCTCTTAGTCACCTCTCAGCCACTCTCCAATCAACTATTTCTTTCATCTAGCTAGGATGAAAGCGGATCTTCAGATATGAGGTATGCACACCATTTTTGTAACAAGTACTTCAATTAATGGTTTAAGGCATTCTAGTGTGTATCATGGGTCAAATTAAATAATTGATCGCTTTTGACTATATCCCTGTTCCCCTGCTTCACCTTAGTGGTCATCTCCCACCCCTAGCCTAGTGTAGCCCTCCTTAGCTCTTTCTTTCCATTGTCTAGGAGGGGCAAAAGGACGCTTTGATTGATGATGTGTGTCTAGGGCAGTCCATACTTTACACTTTTCACCCTTTTTCTTTGTTGCATCTCCCTTCTTTTGGTTGATTGCTTACTACTCACATTCCTTGGTTCCCCTGTGTACCATGTTCTTGAATAAGGGCCCACAAACTTGGGCCTACGAGGTTGATGTAGCTGAGGAAGAAAAGATAAAAGTCTATGTAGCCACACTAAAAGAAAAATGTTAAAAGGTAAAAGATGGCTAGGAAAAAGTGCAAGTGCATGGACGCAATGCTAGCATGAGTTCTACCCCCCTCATTAGCCCTCACCCAGTTCCTAGCATATCATGATATCTCTAAATAAAAGTAACTTTTGAATGTCCCACCCCCAATGAGCAATGAACTGCTAGATCTATAAGGGGCAATTGATGCATATATTAAAGCTTGTAACCGAAGTTATGCTTGAAAAGAAAAAGAAAACCATTAAAGTAAAAGCCACACTCGAGGAGTGGTAAAAATAGGTTGTGTAAAGGGGTAACTTGGGTCCCACATTTGCTCCCTCTTCACATCATATAACTCAAGGACATTGGTTGCATAGATGGTACACCACAGTAGCATCTTCCATGCAGTTAACCCCAAAAACTCTATCACCTTGTTCACTTACACCTTCTTATTGATGGGTCAGCCTAGGAATTGTTCCTCCCCTTGAGGTTGGAAGCACTTAATAAGGCCCGTTGATAACCCTCCCATACTTAAATACGATTACTTGTTTACAAGTCTTAAGCTAGAAAGACATTTGAAGGTGAGGCTTGTGTGATGTACCTTAACACCTTGTTTAGTTGAATATGCTCCACTCTTATACACTTATGGTTTGAGGTACCATTGATGTTGATCTCACTTGATTCCATGAGTTGTCTTAGGTATTTGCTCCAATTTTCATTGGCCATCAATTGAGGGATCAGAGCATGCTTCTTCGACACTTCAAAGAGAACATCTAGCCCATGCATGACTTCGCAAGAGATCTTCCAGACAAGTTGTCGCAGACTTTTTGAGGGACATTGGGCCATGTGATGATTCAACAACATAAAGGATGACATCTTCTTCCTCTAGCACCTTAGACATTGAGCATTGGGGCTTGGAGATGGGACGTGTGCACACTTTGGCATGACACCATGAAGATTATGGGCCATTTGATGTTGTTGATGGTTTCTTGATGATAGAGCACCTTTCTTGGAGCATAGAGATGACTTATTGATGTATATCACCTTTCGAGATGCCCCTTGGACTTTTCATGAGAGGCTCATTTAGAGCATGACATCATCCTTTTTGACCTTATTATTCACACATGTGGGTTAGTTTAAGACAATTTCTTATGTTTTTAAGTTGATATGGCTATTATGTTGGTCAACATGTGACTTTAGCACCATATTAGGAGGATTACTTGTATTTTAGGGATCTTTTAGCTTTCTTGGTGAGGAATCAACCTAGTTTTGTATTGTATAAATATAAAAGTCAAATTCTTCCATTTGATGGTAACACAACACACATTTTTTTCATATGTTATAAATTGACTTCTTTGGCTAGTGCGCAATGGAGGCCCAGTTGAGCAACTAAGCCTAGGGTTTCCCTTCTTGTGTGGATGGAGCTTTTCTTAGAGGATTTTCATGGTGAATCTTGGACCTTGGATGCATTGTAAGTTGGTTTACCATTTTATTTGCTATGCTTGGATATTTTCATGGGAATTGTTGCTACTCTTGTTAAGTAAGTTAATTTAACATTTGTGTGCATGTCCATTCTTGTCCTGAATTTCTAAAGATTTGAGGAAAAGAGTAGGTTAAATCTTCTCCCTTGATATTCTAGAGAATTGAGAACCCTATCTTAAGCCTTAGAGCAAGTAGGTTAATTTGCCCTAGTAAGTCGGAGTTAGGTTTTCCCCTTTTAGATTGTCTTAAATTTAGTTAAAATCCTAGACTCCATTGCCCTAGGTGGAAAAGGGACTAAACTCTCTTCATCTAGTGGATAGGTTCTAGTTAATTTAATAAACCCTAATTAAACCCTAGTTTAATTTTAATTCATCTTTCATTTTGTTGCCTTGATATTGGGGATATTTTTCACCTTGAATGTGTTCTATTGGTAAAATGATACTATTTGATGAATGTCCTATGGTGTAAAATCGAAATTATGGGTCATGTATTTTCCTGCAATTTATTAAGGCTAACATCAATATTTAATGTGCATTTATTCACTAATTGTACAGGGAAAGTCGCTGAATTTTATTTCATAATTGTTGATTTTCTAATCTTTCAATCCAAGTATTTTTTTATGTGAATTGAAAGGTTAGATTTGTTGTTGTTATAAGGTATTATTTGCTGTCCAAAACTGCAGATTTTTACACTAGTTATAGCAGCAGCTTTGTGTATAATGATCTTAGGGTGTGTTCCTAGAACCTATTTAAGACTCCATTGGCTTGGATAGCTATAGGATTGACCCATAGGCCCTATAAACCCTTTTGCTTGCTTTAAACTCAATCTCCATCTTGCCATACTTATTATAGGCTTTTGTGGGTGGATATAGTTTCTAGGACCCTCAAGGGTATTTATCTTTAAGTTTCTTAGGGTTACTTAAATCTCGAGTCCCACTGGGAAGCCTCCCTTGTGGTGGCTGGTTGTCACCACTAAAACAGAAGAGTAGTAGTCGTTGAGGTGACAGTGGTGACACCCCTATCTTGTTGTGCAAGTTTCTTGCTTGGTGAAGGCTTTGCACCAAAGGTACAAAGTTTTTTGCAGCAACAATCCTTAACTAGCAATTGGTGTTTCATCAAGAAATTCAAGGGTAGTTGACACTCCCTCTTAAGTTTTAGGAGCAATTGGCACTGTCATTGCAAAATCTAGCACTCTACAACAAAGCCTCACTAAGAAATCTAGAACGAGGGCAACAATTGGAGAGTTACCGTTGTTACCTCAACAACTATTCCCCTCGTCTTTGTGTTTGGATACAATCCTCACAAGGGAGGGTTCCCCAGTAGACATTAGGGAAATTTTGAGGTCTGCAGTGGGCCCCCTAAAAAAAATAGTTAAAATAGTAAAATAAGAGTTATGAATTAAAAAAAAAGGAAAGAAAACTACTTTTGTGTTGTATTTTTGGTTTATCTCTAGGTTTACTCAAATGTCAAGTGTAGACACACATTGGATGTGGAATTTCAATGAGTACCCACTTTGTATACTTTTGAGTAGACCCACACCAAAAAATTGAAAATATATGAAAAAACATATTGTCAAGTGTAGACACCAGTTGGATGCAAAATTAAATTCCACATCCAACAAGTATTCACTATGCACACCTTTGAGTAGACCTACACCGAAAAAAATTGAAAATACATGAAAAAAACTTGGAATTTAATTCTCCATCCAGTGGGTGTCTACACTTAGCATTTGAGTAAGCCTATAAGGAGATAAGCCAAAAAGACAATAAAAAGTAATTTCCTTCTTTTCTCTCCAAAAATATTTACCCCTGGAGATGACATCATCATCTTGAATCATATTTGTTCTTTTACAGTTGATTTTGTTAGTACAATTTTTGTTTTGAAGCCCATTTTTTACCTCAATAATCCCCTAATGTCTTAGGGATTAAGTAACCCAATTAGTCTTAGGCTAAATACCCCCATAAGGGTTCTACTACAAGTATTCACCTAAAGACAAATATACATAAATTAGGGTTTTGGGTGATTTAAGATATAATTTCAAGAAAGTCAGTTCAAACAATCCTATAGCTAAATATAGAGGGTTTAATGTGACTTAAAGAGGCTCAAATAGATTCCCAAACACATGTGATCAAGAAAATATATTTTGCTATTATAAATTAGGGTTTTAATAAGCAATTTACAACATGCAAATATTTTATAATAGCAATAAGGAAACAACCTCAAAATCTATGATAAACATGTGGAAAATTAGAGACGATCAATGAGTAAAAAAGAGAATAAATTACAACAATAATTTTCAATGGCCGAAAACAAGTATAACAACAATGTCAACCCTATACATCAGCCCTAATTAACGGTTGAGAAATGCATGTAAAATGATAGTTTTACTTTTCCAATTGAATGCAGGCAAGTCCTAACTAACCCTAGGAAAATAAGGTATGAGAAAAATAATGTTGAAAAAAGATAATGTTATTATAACCTAACCCTAATTTACCCTCAAAAAAATAAAATGAAAAATTTAGGGTATTATTTTATTAATTTGTGGGATTGGCACAAGAGATAAGATTAGTGGCTTTCTCAATCAAGGGGTTATGGATTCTAGGAGTAAATAAATCTATGGAAGAAGATCGATGGAAGCGATTTAAAGGAGAATGAGGATGACAAACTTGTGTTCCTAAATCCCACCCTAGCATCCTTCTATCTTCTTTGGAGATTGATAGGGAGGAAGCTAAACCTAGGTTCCTCAATAGAAACTTTGATGAACATCTTATGCAACGAGATTTTAGAGCCTGTTGTCACTGCTACAACACCCTCCAAAAATTCCACTACATTCGAATTTTGGAGCCTACTTCACTGTCATATCAAGTGTCGCCTCATTTGTCAAGTGTCATTCATGTTGCTTTATATGTTATAAGTGTTCTTGAATGTTCTCAAGTGTCGTCGCGTTGATTAGAACATCTCTAAGTGCATTTCAAGGTCGCACAACACTTTTGGGTCGCAATCGCACACTCCACTAGTAGTACTTCGAGAACATGTAGAAAGTGGCGTTTTGATGTATATTCATTATTGGTCCAGCTTGTCTAAGTTTTCGCAATGAGTTGGTGTGCGTTGTACTTGGTTCTATGTCTAAACTCATCTTGTTCGCCCCTTACCTTATCACCCAGACTTGGACAAATTTTGATCGCAAAGCAAGCCCATTAATGCCAAGAACGCAAAAGCGCACTTTGAAGCCTTGATGGCAGATCCTTCGTTGTTTGGAAGCACGCCCTACACCCTCCTTAAGAGTTGGGGGCACTGCCAAAGCACAAATACCCTTCCTTGTTCCGAATTGCACCCTCCACAGTGACTAAATTTTCCTTATGGCGCACCCTGAAGACCCAAAGCTCAATCCTTCAGCCTTCCCGTATGTGCCTTGTGCCCTCCTCAACTTCTTGAGTGCACTAGCGCCCTCCGGAGGCACGAAGCACCAACCTTCAGCCTTCAAGAGGGCACCTTACCCCCTTCCTGAGGCCTCTTGAGCGCATGAGCGCACCCATAAGGCACGAGCCTCAACCTTCAACCTTCAGGAGTGCACCATGTGCCTTCCCCCTCTCCCTTGAGCGCACAATGCACTTGGGAAGCCCGAAGCCGAAGCCTTCCCCTTCGTCCTTTGGACTTCAGACATGCGCCCTACCTTGATTGCTTTCTTCCCTTGAGTGCATGAGTGGATGCCAAAGTCCCGAAGCTCCTCCTCTTCAGCCATTTAGCCTTTCAAAGTGTACCCATGCACCCTAAAGCACTTTTGAGCGTACAGAAAAGGTATAAACATGAAAATCTACACAAAACATGGTAGAATAGGAGATTTCCAGGTTGATGGTTGCTCATCATGAGTGATAGCAGAAACAAGTATTCCAGGGACCTCATGGCAAGCATACACGAGGAAGATCGAGCAAAGAGGATAAATAATGGAAGCACGAAAAGAACCAAGAACACACTTGAAGCTTGATGATTGAAGCACCCCAAAGACTCCAAGATTGAAGACCCTTTGGAGGGTGAAAGCGCCATGATCAAAAGATGAACAAAGAGAAAATATAGTGGCTACTATGTCACCATTGGAGAAAGTCCATGTCATCAGTCATTGTCACTCCCAATCATCCAAGATAGTGATGTGTCTAGTTTCACCATATGATGATGTGGAGGTCATGATGTATTATTTTAGTCATTGTAAAGGACAAATGAGTGGAAGCCCAAGAGCCATGTATGAACTAAAGAGTGACAGAACTGCAAAAGACATGTAATATCAGAAGTCATATGTAATTCCAAAATTCATTTGGAATTCCAAAGGTTGTATAAGTCCAACAGTGATTAGAAGTTGGAAAGTCAAGAGTCATGAGGATGTGAAAGGTCATTCCTTAAGTTATAAATAGATCCTCATTCCTCGTGTAAAGGTATTTTAACCTTGGCTTCTCCCATAAGGCATTAGCGAGACAGAGTTAGTACTTTTGGGGAGCAAGCAGTGGCTCTAACGCTCCACTATTGGAGCTAGTGATGTTCATTGCATTTATGTATCTTGGGACTTTTGCTTAATATTGAAGCGTTTCAAGCTGACATGTTTCCACGCATGGACTATGAACATTTCTAAGACTATTCTTTGAATGTTTATGGTTCATGTTTGATTTCATTAAGTACTGGATTAGTTGAACTATTTCGGTTATTTCAGTACTCCTTGTTGGAAATGTGTTGTTATGCTTACAATGATCGTTGCATCCTTGTGAACTATTTCGCTCGATGTTAGACAAACCTTTCTCTCTCGCATGTCTCCTTTAGGGTAGTACTATTACTTCTCTCTTGAGAGGCTCACTTCATTTTTTCCCCTGCAGTAGAAGAACCTATACACATCGGCAATCGAACATATAGAAGGCATACTAGTTTGCTCATTCGAAAGGACAATTGCACTTCTCTTGCACTTCTCTTTCATGCTGACAGCTAAAGCCAAGGCGTATCTTTAAGTAAACGGCAGTGGGGTCGTATTCCGAATGGGACTCCTACACCAAACGATGTGAGGTCTAGTTGGGACCTTATACCGAGGAGATCCCCTGTATGTTGGCGTATCCAACACCGTCAACATTCTGGCACTAGAAGGAGGGTCGCCAGTTTTTATGGTTGATCACTCCACACACCTTAATCATTCTTCTTCCGGTCAAAGTAGCAATATTTTGAGCATTGTTTTGATCCCTGAGGCAAGAGAATCTTCTCATTCAGCCCCGAAACCCACTTGCGAAGTTACGAGTAGATCCGAGCAATTGGACCTATAACCCATCAATTTGCGAAGGCTATCAAATTAATTTCCAGAGCACAGGACCTTCCATATTTTCAGAAGCAAAGAGAGACAATTGGTACCAGTATCTTGGTTTCCATAGTGGAAGATTTGGTCTTTGCCACCTTGGAAGGGTTGGCAGAATCCACAGACGATTTTGAAAACCAAGAACAAATTCCACCTCTTAACAAAGGTTACAGGGACGATACAGTTGTTCTTTCTGACGACCTCTTTGATGGATTAGATAGTGACAACTCCTCTGATTCAGATAAGGAGGAAGAACGCAGAGACGATAACATAGCAAACCAGGATTTGGATTGGATGGCCCAAGGGCCTCTTGCTCTCCCAAATAACTTGCATAAGATGCCCAGGCATCAGGAAAATTTGCTTGCAAAGTATGATCCTGACAAGAGGACAAGGGCAGAAGACCACCTCGATGATTTTTACCTGCATTTATGAATGGAGGCGAGGTACGATGACGTTGCCTGCAGACTTTTCCTGTATATACTAGAAGGAAGAGTTGCATCATGGTACCATAGTCTACCCATCAATTCGATTCATACCTAGAGGGAGTTCAAAAAACTATTCCTTGAAAAGTTTGTTGACAACATAACTCCTGCCATGCTACTCAAAGAGCTCGGAGGTATGAAGATGGGGGAAAAGGAACAAGGGAAAGATTTTAATCAGAGATTCAATCATCTATTGAATAAATTTCCCCTAGACATGCAACCACATGATTTGGTCACTATCAATTATTACACAACGGATTTTTACCTGCATTTATGAATGATGGAGGTGAGGTACGATTATGTTGCCTGCAGACTTTTCCTGTATATACTAGAAGGAAGAGCTGCATCATGGTACCATAGTCTACCCATCAATTCGATTCATACCTGGAGGGAGTTCAAAAAACTATTCCTTGAAAAGTTTGTTGACAACATAACTCCTGCCATGCTACTTAGAGCTCAAAAGTATGAAGATGGGGGAAAAGGAACAAGTGAAAGATTTTAATCAGAGATTCAATCATCTATTGAATAAATTTCCCCTAGACATGCAACCACATGATTCAATCACTATCAATTATTACACAGCTGGCTTACCCACTAGTATTTCCCAATTTGTAAACAGAGCAGCAAAAGCAACTTTGGCCTTGAATTTTGCTGAAGCAATCGCCGTCGAGGACTTGCGCATGATTGGGGTCATTACAAATGATGAGGAATCAAAGGACTCCAAAGAGACTAGTAGGAAGTCACAACCTTCTTCTAGTAAGGCTAAAGAGAAAGAATCATCAGATATCGAAAGCTTAACCAGGATGGTGAAGACGTTCACCAATGAAATTTTAGAACTAAAGAAAAGGTCAAGTGAGACTTCCACTAGCAGCATGCCTCCAAAGTCCTTCCCTTTTCGTAGGAATAATAGTAACAGTAGCAATCATCCTGCCAAATCTGCACAAAGTTCGAATGTTGTGATGTGTTGAGAAATCAATGCTAGTAGGATTAGGGTGAGATTCTCTTTCTTGATAATTACTTGTGAATTATGTTGGCTTCTTTTACTTATTTGTTATATTATCTTTCATCAAGCAATTACCAAATTATGTGTGCATGAAGATCACAAAAACACAAGACACAAGATGTAGGCACTCATCCAGGGCAAAACCCCTATCTAGGGGAAAACCCAGTCAAAAATCTCTTCGTTCAATAGTTTTCCTTGAGACTCTTCTACCTAGACAAAGACCTCCTCCACACCAAGCCAACCTCTCCTTCTTTGATCCAACCTTTGACCTAGCAGCAGCAGCACTTCGACCCTAAAACTTCGACTTGGCAGCGTTCGACATCAGCAGCAGCTTCGACCTAGACTAGGAGACTTTGATCTCCAAAACCAGCCCACACAAGATAGAGAGAAAGGCACCAAAATTTCGATTTTCTTATTGTCCTTCACCTATACCAGACTCGCACTCCTTTTGGACCCTTCCTTCAACTTCGCACTTCTTCCCAACTTCCAAAGAACGAACTATGCTTGAGAGAGTGAGTTTCTCAAATGAAGTCGAACTACCCTATATATAGCCTTCCAATGAGGTCGAATTGCCTCCCTTGAGGCCGACTTGGTGTGGAGGTTACATAATTTATTTTTGACTCAAAAATAATTATTTTTACATCGTTCGAAAGCCTAAGAAGGGTTTCATAAAATATAAAATGACTCTATTGACTCTTTATTAATCCTAGGAGTCTTCAATGCGGACTTTGACTAATAAAATGATGACCCGAGCATGAAACCCATGCTTTAATAAGTCATTGTAACAATAATAAAATTATTTTTACAAATATTTTATGAAGACCAAACCTAGTTACATTTGTCAACACTCCCTCTTAACTAGGGAGGTATTTATACGAAAAATCTCAAACTATATGAACTATGAAGAGTTAGGCACCACAATGCCATGGACTAGATTCCTGACCAAGTAACTCTATCCAAGGTCTCTCTACAGTTTAGGCACAGCCATGCCACGGACTAGATTCCTGACCAAGGCAATCTATCCAAGTGGGACTAAGATGGACTAAAGCTTTCAGCCTCTCTAGGTACCATCAAGCTTACTTGCTAACCATCAACCCAGGGATCTAGGTGCATATCTGAGGTATGAGCTCCATGACCAACGCCACCCTCCCTACATCAGGAACTAGACATCAACACATAGTGTCGGCCAGATGTCCTCCCAGGCAATGTGTCTCACACACAAGGCCTCAACAAATCTCTTCCAAACTTTTATCATCATCAACCAAATCAGCAATATCAACCAAACCAAGCATGCTTCTAAGATACTCAAACTTCTTATTAGGAAGAGACTTTGTTAGTATATTAGCTACCTGATCGTCTGTCGGGACATATTATAGCTTCATGATCCCATCTTGCACCAAGTTCCTAATATAGTGGAACTTATTGTTGATATGCTTCGTCCTAGCATGAAACACGGGATCTCCAAGCATCTTGATACAACTTTGATTATCACAATTAATCACAGTAGGATCTAAAGGCTTCTCGAACAAATTTGTCAGAAGCTTCCTCAACCATACAGCCTCCTTTCCCACTTCACATGCAACCACAAACTTTGCTTCGGCACTACTCAACGCAACAGGATCTTGCTTTCTACTCATCCATGAGATCATGGCAAATCCCAAACTAAAGCATCCTCCAATAGTGCTTCTACCATCGATCTCACTGCCACCCCAATCTAAATTTGTGAAGCCAATCAATTTGACTTCCTTGCTATTGTACTTTAGGCAATGATGTATCGTACCACGAAGATATCCTGATATATGCTTGGCATCTATCCAGTGATCATGACGAGGCTCCAACTGAAACTGACTGAGGATGTTCACAGTAAAACATATATCCAACCTAGTATTTACCAAATACATTAAAGAACCTACCAACTGACGATAGAAGATAGGATCCACGAGACTTGAGTCATAGCTTCTCAACTTCTTGAGATTGGTGATCATAGGAGTATTCATGGGCTTGGCATCCATCATCCCAAATTTCTGCAACTTGATAATGTACTTTCCTTTCCCCAAATATATCTCCCCAAGATTTTGCCATACTTCCAGACCTAGGTAATAGTGCATCAATCCTAGATCCTTCATCTCAAATTCGGTTGCCAGCATCTTATTACATTGTTTAGAGAATTTTCAGCGAAATCACATAAATGATCTTTTGTCAACGCGTTTTGAACCAACCAGTGTGGTTCATCGTTAGGACAAGTTGAAGAACCGATCCAGCTTAGCTAGTTAAATAGTATGGGCAGAGACTCCAACAGCTAGAATGATAACGGCTACTTTTGACCTTATGACCCCAGCCAGATAATTATATATTTTAATTATGATAATTCCTGGAAAATAGTTAAATTAGGTAACTTTATATAAGAAAAGGACTCCCACAAGCTAGTAAATCATTTATATAAAAGACAATTGTTTATTAATAAATAAATAT
>APFE031572243.1:147724-172864 GCA_000404065.3 Pinus taeda | reverse complement strand
ATTTAATAGTTTGAAACTAATTATCAAATATCTTATTAATAACGGATAATCATAAGAAAATGGAAGGGATTAAAATTATATTAATTCCAATATATGCTTAGGATGCTAAGATAAAAGATGAATGAACAAATGAGTTCAAAGGCTAATAATATATTAAAGATTATAATAAACCAAGGGAAACAGGACCAACCACAGAAACAACTACTAAGGAGAGGGAAACAGAAACCCTAAGATCTAAAAAATTGAGGGACAGAGGAGGCTAGGAAGACAGGGTTGGGACCCAGCAACTGCTGATCTTCCAGCCATCATTCCTATTAAGATTATTCGGCCTTTTCCATTCTTGTATTCTTCTCTCCACACCTGTGATGAATAGATCATCCACATACAATAGAATAACGAATGGCTCATTATTCACAACCTTGATGTAGAGATTAGGATCAACAAAACTCTCTATGAACCCAATTCTCAGAAGGTATGCATCCATTCTTGCATACCATGCCCTAGGAGCTTGATTCAAACCATACAGGGCCTTCTTGAGTCTACAGACATGAGTGTCCCTACTATTTTCTTCAAAGCCTTTGGATTTCTCAATGTATACTTCCTCATCCCATTGTAGCAGCCAACAAAACCAAAGATCTAATGGTAGTATACCTTGCAATGGGTGCAAAGATTTCTTCATAATCTATGCCTTCCTTTTAAGAGAACCCCCTTGCAACAAATCTGGCCTCGTATTTGTCTATGCTTTCATCAGTAGTGTGTTTGATCTTGTAGATCCATTTCGAGGTGACAACGATTTGCCAGTAGGTCTAGGGACAATTTCCCAAACCCCATTCTTCATGATGGATTGATATTCTTCCTGCATAGCTTTCTTCCATACTTCTTGATGAGTAGCTTCTTCAAATGTAGATGGTTTTGCTTCAATTAGTTTTGTCATATATGCAACATATCCAAAATATCACTTTGGCCTTTTGCTTTCCCTGAAGGTTCCTTTTGCAGCTCCATGCCCTTCAGCATCTTCAAGAGTGCCTTTTAACTAATTTGGCCTCTTCCTTGTGTTCGGTATGACCACAGCTTGAGTAGGCTCACTTGGTCCTTCTTCCTCTTGAGTTTTAGAAGGGTTGTCCGGTTGTACTTCTTCTTCTTCAAATATGGGTAGATATTCATCATCGGAATCAATAGGAATATCCTTTGACTTTTTGTAGGCTTGATTCTCATCAAATATAACATCCCTGCTTACTTCAATGTGTCTCCCTTCCTTGATGTAGATTCTATATGCCTTTGATGAGAGACTATAGCCAACAAAGATCCCTTTAATGCTTGTAGAATCTAACTTCTTTCGCTTGTCCTTTGGAACATGGGTATATGCAAGACTCCCAAAGCTTCAAAGATGGTCCACACTTGGTTTCTTTCCTGTGAATGCTTCCACAAGTGTCATATTACCGAGAATTCTATGAGGACTTCTATTTTAAATATATACGGCTATCATTGTTGCTTCTCCCCATAGAAACCTTGGCAAATCTTGATCAAGTGGCATTGTTCCTACACCTTCTTCAATTGTCCAATTCTTTCTTTCGGCCACTCCATATTGTTCGGAATAGTAGATAACAATAAGCTCCCTCTTAATTCCTGCTTCTTTATAATATGCAATTAATTCTTTAGAAGTGTATTCCCCACCATTATCAGATCTCAAAGTTTTTATCTTTCTTTCAGTTAGGGTTTCCACTTCACATCTAAACTTCTTGAATTTCTCAAATACTTCATCCTTTTTCTTGAGAACATAGAGCCATGTCTTTCTAGCATGATCATCAATAAATGTTACATAGTGAAGATGACCTCCAAGTGATTTGTCAAACATGGGCCCACACACATTGAAATGTAAGAGGTCTAATATTTCTTTAGACCTTGTTTCACCATTTGAAAATGGTTTTCTTGTATGTTTTTCCCAAAGAGCATCCCTTGCAAACTCCTTCACGATTTTCTTTGATATCGAGGATGCCATGAACTAGATGTTTAAGAGTAGGAATGACTTTGTAGTGAAGATGACCATATCTTCTATGTCATAGCTCAATAAGAGATATTTCCATATTAACTAAGGTTTGCGGAGGTAGTGTAATGACTCTATACAAACTTCCTTCACGAACTCCAATGACCCTAGCTTTATCAATACTAGAATCTTTTGCCCGGACCAAGACTTTTCCATCAACAAAAGCAACTCTATCCCCTTTATATTCTAAGCAAGAAATTGAAAGCAAATTCTTTTACAAACCTGGAACATATAGTATGTTGTTGAGATGTAGTTTTGCTCCATTCTCTAACTTCAAAGATGTAGATCCCAGGCCTCTAACAACATAATTTTTGTTGTCTCCCAATTCCACTGCATGAGAGGATGGTTCCTTTGATAGACTTTGTAGTTGCTTACTTTCCCCTGTCATATGCCTTGATGCTCCACTATCAATGATCCATGCATTATCATCATTAAAGGATCTTGTAAGTGCAGCTAAGAACCCTTGACTTATGACCTTTTTGAATAATTAGTAGACAATCTTCTTGATCCATCTTCTTGTAGAAGTGAATCCCATTCTTATCATAGAGGGAGAAATCATTTCCTTTAAGCCAACAATATGATCTTCAATCTTCTTTGACCTTAGCTCTGATACCAAGTTGGGAAATCAATGCTAGTAGGATTAGGGTTAGATTTCTCTTTCTTGATAATTATATTGGCTTCTGTTACTTATTTCTTATATTACCATTCATCAAGCAATTACCAAATTATGTGTGCATGAAGATCACAAAAACACAAGACAGAAGATGTAGGCACTCTGCCAAAGCAAAAATCCTATCTAGGGGAAAACCTAGTCAAAAATCTCTTCCTTGAGACTCTTCTACCTAGACAAAGACCTCCTCCACACCAAGTTAGCTTCTCCTTCTTCGATCCAACCTTTGACCTAGCAACAGCAGCACTTCAACGCTAGAACTTCGACTTGACAGCTTTCGGCATCAACAGCAGCGTCGACCTAGACTAGGAGACTTCGATCTCCTAAACCAGCCCACACGAGAGAGAGAGAGAGAGAGAGAGAGAGAGAGAGAGAGGCACCAAAATTTCGATTTTCTTCTTCTCCTTCACCTAGACCAAACTCACACTCCTTTTGGACCCTTCACTCAACTTCACACTTCCTCCCAACTTCCAGCTTCCAAAGATCGAACTATGCTTGAGTGAGTGAGTTGCTCAAATGACGTCAAACTGCCTTGTATATATAGCCTTCCAATGAGGTTAAATTGCCTTCCTTGAGGCCGACTTGATCTTCTTGAGGTTGACTTGGTGTGGAGGTTACATAATTTATTTTTGACTCAAAAATAATTCTTTTTACATTGTTCGAAAGCCAACAAAGGGTCTCATAAAATACACAATGATTCTATTGACTCTTTATTAATCCTAGGAGTCCTCAATGGGGACTTTTGAGTAATAAAATGATGACCCAAGCATGAAACCCATGCTTTAATAAGTCATTGTAACAATAATAAAAATTATTTTTACAAATACATTTTATGAAGACCGAACCTAGTTACATTTTTCAACATGGTGAACATAGAAAGTATTGGCATGGATAATTATTGTTCTTTTCATCAAGAATATCATTTAGAAAAAACATGCCCTCAGTGGAATCACAACATGAATGTTCTGGCTGCACACATTGTAGACACTCTATTAGCAGATGAGCAAACAAAACAAGCAGAGGAAACAGAAGAACCTGGGGCGGATGAAGAAAGAAAAGGTGGTGTACATGCAATAAATGCATATCATTGTATCTTCAACGTTGATAAGAAGGTTGTTGAGGGACCACCACAAAATGAGCCCCCTCCTCAAAAGCAGAATGGTCGATATAGTCTGAGTAAAGGGCCTGTATCTGAACAGGAATTGGCTAGGCAAAAATTAAAAGAGCAATTATTGAGAAGAATCTCACCACCTGTCAATCCTGGTCAGAGTATAGAGAGCAAGTCTAGGGATGCAGCTAAGTCCAAGGACACTTCCTCGAGTGGTAAGACAAAGTCTAGCATTCCAAAAATATCAAATAAATCCATCCCTCCAGACACTTCAACATTTTTGCTCTACGGGAAACAATTGACTGTAACATTGCGGAAGATATGAAGAAGACGCGAGCTAACATTTCCATCTATGAGCTCACCAAGATTGCAGGCCAGCGTGAACTTATCGTCTAGACCTTTTCTTAACCTTCGACTGGTGAGAACTCTTCCTCCTCTCAAAAGGTGTCAGGTAATCTTTCTGGCCCCCTTGAAGCTATAATAAATACTTTAACATTAGAAGTTAATACTCATTGCCCGCCATTTCTATTAACATTTGAAATTTTCAATTATAATGTCCACAATTGTTTAGTAAACTCTGGTGCATTTGTAAATGTCATGCCTTTATCAATAACAAAGAAAATAAATGCAAAATGGGAGAAAACCGATGCACAAATCGTCTAGCTAGACAGGTCTCTTGTCCCAACTATTAGTGAGCTTATGAATGTGCTTATCAGATTATTGAAAGATGAACGAGTTCACAAATGTATAATATTGTAATTGTGGACATACCAAAAGCCTATGGTGTATTACTGAACAGGGACTGGTCTAGCAAACTACAGGGATATTTTGCAACAAACTGGTCACATTTGTGGCTTCCGTATAAGGGCAGGAATAATCAGATTCGAGTGAACACCGAGCCATACATGAAGCACACCATGACACCACTTGAGGGCCACAACGAGCTTCTCACTTCTACCGATTTGATTTTTGGAAATTGCTTTCTCGAAACTGACCCCAGGTGTTATCAGGGTCAACCATTGCCTATTCCAACAGATACACAGCTGGAACTCCTTCCTTGTTCTCTAGCTAGTGCAAATGAAACCTATAATATAGATGTACATAGTAGTAGTAATGGTAATAATAGTTGTATAGGAAGTAGCTTGGTAGGTCATAATATTTGGTCTTTGTATTTTAATGGTTCAAAGACATAGGATCCAGAGCAAGGTGTGTTCTTACAGACCCAAACAATAAGAAGCATATCCTTGCATGTCCTCTGGAGTTCGAGTGCACCGATAACACTACAAAATATGAAGCGCTCGTGCTCAGATTGAAGAAAGCTATAGACCTGAAGGTAGAGTTTCTAAAGGTAATCGGTGACTCAAAGGTGGTCACTCGTCAGGTACGAGATACTATACACTGTTTCGCCACATCTTAAAAGCAACCAGCAAGAGGTATGGCGTTAGATAAATCATTTTAGAGCTTTCAATATTGTCTCTATTCCTAGAGTTAGAAAAGAGCCAGCAGATGCATTAGCAAATGTGGATGCTAGGATGTCGCCATTCAAAACTGGTTTTTCTACTGAAATTTTATATAAACCATATGTGCCAGACAATGTTGCTAATTTACGCATTTTCAATGACGACCAATAGATACTACACTTTATGGCTAATGTTGATATATTCAAAGATGTTGCCATAGAGGATGAGCACAATCGAGCTCTGCAGGAAGCATCCAATGCAATGAAAGGAAACACTATACCAAAAGGTGTGGTGTCTCTGGAAAAATTATATGACCTACAAAACCGGTTCAAAGGACCAACCAACGTGAAGACTCGAAATTCCAACCTAACATTTGAACAAGTCAACCTAGGAACCCCGCAAGAATCGAAGTATGTGAACCTCGGTACCTGTTGTTCTCCACAGGAACAACAAGCATTTATCCGCTTATTCAAGTAGTATCGAGACGCGTTTGCATGGACATACGACAACTTAAAGAATTATGATACTCGTATCATCCAGCATGTAATTCCTCTAAAACAAGGGGTGAAACCGTTCCAGCAAAAACTACGAAAAGTTCACCCAACACTGGAACCCCTTATTCAAAAGGAATTGAGAAAGTTGTTGGATGCTCGGATCATCTTCAAAATTAGACATTTCACATGGGTTTCAAACTTGGTCCCAGTTAGAAAGAAGTTTGGTGAAATACGTTTATGTGTCGATTTTTGGAATCTCAACCAGGCTTCTAATAAAGATAACTATCCAATGCCATCCATGGAGCAAAGACTCTAGATAGTATCTGGGTCTGAAATGTTTTCGCTACTAGAAGGATTTTCAGCCTTCAGGCTATAATCAAGTGCTAGTAGCGGAACCCGACCAATTAAAGACTACCTTTCGGACTAAATGGGGATTGTTTGCTTTCAAGAGGATGCCATTTGGACTAATAAATGTTGGTGCAACTTTCCAAAGAGTGATGGACATCGCCTTTCATGGCCTTAAAGGTCCAAGCACGGTTGTTTATTTAGATGACAGTACTGTGTTTTCCAAGAAACGATCAGATCACGTACGTCATCTGATACATATATTTGAGTGGTGCTGAAAGTATAGGATTTCTCTTAATCTAAGAAGAATGTCTTTGGTGTGTTTGAAGGGATTTTACTAGGGCACATCATAGCAAGGAGCGGAATCAAGATTGATTCCAAGAGGGTCAAGGCTATCACACAGGTCTTGTTCCCAGTGAATAAGAAAGCCATGTAGTCTTTCTTAGGGAAAATCAATTTCTTGAGGAAATTCATCTCTGATTATGCTCAGATAGTCAAACCTATACAAGAGATGATTAAGAAAGATGCAGTATACAAATGGGACAAACGAGAGAAAGACGCTTTCGCTTAGATCAAGCAGGTTATCATCGATGCACCTGCACTTTTCAGTCTAGATTATGGCAAGGATTTTCTGCTCTATACGTTTGCTTCGGATTTGTCAATTGCGGCCCTACTGACTCAGGAAGATAATGAAGGAAATAAGTAGTCGATTTCTTTTATGGGTGCTAGTCTACAAGGGCCATAATTAAATTATCCTTCCATTGATAAACAAGAGTATGCAATATACAAGGCAGTTAAGTATTTCAGGCCCTACATATTGAAACCTCACACGGTTGTATTTGTACCTCATCCAGCAATAAGAGCATTGTTCATGCAACAAGAGTTGGGTGAGAAGAGGGCTAACTGGATGACCTGTCTTCAAAAATATAACCTGGAATTCAAACAAGTTCATACCATTAAGGTTCATGGCCTTTGTAAGCTAGCCACCGCAGCAAGAGATGCTCTCAAACAAGATTTGTCAAGGTGGGAGCAAGAAATCGAGATGTACAATATTGAAAGTGTTCGTCAGTCCACGTCTACAGAGCCTTTATATGCCGATTACGGAAATTTTTGGAGCATGGCACCTTGCCCTCGCACTTATCGAATAAATAAAAAAGGGCAATTTGTTTAAAAGCCTTATCTTACCAATTGGTTCATGGAGTGCTTTTCTGGATGCACCACAATGGTGTCCTGTTGAGGTGCCTTTAGTCGCAAGAGACAGAGAAGGTTTTGAAATATTTACATGATGGACCAACAGGTGGCCACTATGCGGGCGACACCACAGCACATAAGGTTATGAGGGTTAGTTATTATTGGCCCACTCTATTTAAGGATGCTCACGCTTATGTCCGCAAGTGCCAAGCATGTCGAAGATGCGTCATCCATGATCAAAGGCCAACCGCCCCACTGTTACCAACAGCAATTGAAGAACCATTCCAAAGGTGGGGCCTTGATGTGATCGGAGAAATTTTCCCTCATTCTTCAAGCAAGACTAGTGTATCCTAACAGCAACAGATTACTTCCCCTGGTGGTCAAAAGCAGTTCCTCTCAGACAAGTAAATGATCAGGAAGTCATCCACTTTCTACAACAGAACATCATAACCAGGTTTGGCATTCCTACGTCACTTGTCTTTGATAATGCAACATATTTTTCATCGTTAAAACTTTATGAATTTGCATTACATAATGGGATTGTTTTGAAGCATTCATCAAATTATTATCCCCAAGGACATGGTCTGGCTGAATCGACAAATAAGAATCTTATCTGTATAATCAAGAAGACCCTTTTCTCTAAACAAAGCAACTGGCATAAGGCTTTGACCAATGCTCTATGGGTTGACCGTGTTACCCCGAAACCTTCCCTGAAAACCTCGCCTACTTCCTGGTCTATGGTAAAGAAGTTATCTTGCCTCCGAACCTGTATCTTCCGGCATTGCAACTCTCTCAAGAGTCACAAGGTAAACCTTGCCTCTTGGTTCAGAGCAAGATCGATACACTGCTTAAACTTGACAAAGAAAGGCACAAGGCCAAAGAACATTTTTCCGTACACCAGGACCGTGTGAAGCGCTAGTTTGACAGAAAATCCACAGGGGTAAACAGCTTTAATGTGGGCGGCCTAGTTTTGAAATGGGACAAACCCCATGAAGGCAAAGGTAAGCACACAAAGTTCTAGCCTTTGTGGATTGGACCATCTGTTGTTGTTGAAAAGCTCAACCATAATTCCTTTAAGCTAAGATCATTAGACAAGAGAATTGACCCCCTTCCCGTAAATGGCCGAGATTTAAAACATTATTTCCAATAGCAGCTACAAGTTGCGCTTCCTATACAGATGTTTTGCTTCTTTTCTTTTGATTGTGTCCGTTGGTTTATTATGCAGTCATGTCTTATTGCGTCTTGTTGGTCAGTCAGTGTACATAAATAAAACCCTTGTGTAAAGTGCATGGCTCAAAAGGCTTTGTAGTGCAATAAAGGAGAAGCGTGACAACCACAATGCTTGGCTTCCTATTGTTCTTCTTCTTTGTTTGGGAAATGCCATAGGTTGAGCTAAGTCCAGATGGAAAATACAGTTCGTCCAATAGGAGAACCCTGAGGGAACCTATTAGATTCGTGCATATACTAGTATCTGAACTGTTCCACTTGGTATAAGTCTACTTGTGTGTTAACACTTGTCCAATCTAGTAGAGAAGGGATAAGGGGAAAATCTAATGCAAGCAAATTAAAATCAGAGGTCTAAATATACTTCTCTAAAGGGGCAACCTCCTCTGCTCTCAATAAGTCGGGATCTCTCTTATGCTTGTTGAAATAATAAGTGTCAGTGCACAGTTCTATTAAAATAAATAAATAAAGGGTGAAAGAAGAGAAAGGCTTCCAGCACAGGGAGGTGAAACAAGTGACTTCATCGGGGTACGGTCCAGGCTCGCTGGCAACGAAGCAACATTTGAGCTCCTAAAGTGACTTCGTCGAGTTACTATCCAGGCTTGTTAAAAGCAAAGAAACACTGGACATGAAAACTCATACTCTGAAAATCATAAACTCGTCGTGCACATTACCCTATCTTGTATCAAAACAATTGTGATATAGTGCATCTTTCGTATGTGTTTCAATGGTACGAGAAAACCTTGTTCACTATAATGTGTCAATTGCATAATCATTTATGTATATAACATATATATACAGTTATGAATATTTTATTCATAACATTGTCTCTTCCTTAAAAATGCTTGGCAATGTTGGGTGTTGCTAGCAAAAATGTTCTGTCTCCCATGATGAATCTTCTTCTGGTAGTCTCTTCCATTTGATAAGGTATTCTTTAACAGTCTTGGATCATAGTACCTTCTCTCTGGTAGCGAGTATGCCTTCAGGTTCTACTATGATCCTTCCTTCTTCGTCAGTCTCAGGTATCTCTGTTTGAGCTGTTTGATTTTGCCCCAGTACTTTTTTGAAACTTGATACATGAGATGTGTTGTGCATTCGACAATTGTTTGGTAGCTTCAATCCATAAGCCACGCTACTTATTTTTTTGATTATTTGGTATGATTCATAATACTTAGGATATAACTTATTTTTCAATCCATAAGCCACGCTACTTATTTTTTTGATTATTTGGTATGATTCATAATACTTAGGATATAACTTATTTTTCCTTTGTTTTTTTAATGATCACTGCTTATGGGGTTGAAGTTTGACGAAAACCCAATCTCCTTCGAATTCTCTTTTTGTGCGGTGTTGGTTAGCTTGTTGCTTCGTTCTGTTGCGTGCCAATGTTAAATTTTCTTTTAACAAGTTAATAATTCTTTGGTTTTCTTCTAAGTGGTTCCTTACTGCTTGAACCTTGGAATTGTTCAACGCAAAATCCTTCCACCTGGGTGGTTCATAGCCATATAAGGTTTGGAAGGGAGTCATTTTAGTGGTATTATAGCACCATTTTGCCAGGTGTAGCCACTGAGACCATTTGTTTTGTTTGTCGATGATGAAACAACGAAGATATGTTTCCAAACATTTATTTACAACTTCAATTTGACCATCTATCTGGGGGTGACAAGCCGAACTCATGTTGAGAGATATTCCTGCTTGGTGGCAGAAATCTTTCCAAAAATTAATTTTAAATTTTGTGTCTTTATGATTGACAATAACCTTGGGAAAACCATGTAGTTTGTAAATGTTTTTACAAAACACTTCCGCAATTTGCTTGGTTGTGTCAGTTTTCCTGATTTCCATGAAGTGGGCATATTTGGTGAGTCTATCTACTACGACAAATATCTTGTCCTTACCATTAAGCATAGGTAGTCCTTCAATGAAATACATAGATATTTCCTCCTATTTTTTATTTGGAATATGTAATGGGTGTAGTAAACTAGGAGTTGGAATATTTTCACCCTTATTTCTCTGACAAACATCACATTCAGCGACATATTTTTGGATTTCCTTACTCATACCCTTCTAGTAGAACAATTGTCGAATGTTGTAGTAGGTTTTAAAGAATCCAAGATGCTCCACTGTTGGAGAACTGTGAGATTCTTTTAGAATTTTTATTCTAAATTTGGATGATGGAGTTAGATAAATTTACCTTTGTACCATAATATATCATTTTTCCATTCAAAGTTGGCATATTGACTAATATTTTCAATCATAGCACCACAGTGCAAATCCTTGGCATACTCAGCTCGTATTTCGTCTAACCAATTAGGAACAATTACCAAGGCGGCGCGTGTTGTGTTGTCATCATCTTTCCGTGAGAGTGCATTAGCTAAGACATTTTCCTTTCCCTTTTTGTGTAGTATTTCCAGGTCAAATGCCAAAAGTTTCTCCATCCATTTTTGTTCTTCTGTTGATAATGTTTTTTGTTGAAGTAGGAATTGAAGACTATTGTGATCAGTTCGAATTGAGAACTTACTTCCAAGCAGGTACTGTCACCATTTAGTTAATGCATGTATGATGGAAAGTATCTCTTTTTGGTAAGTTGAATTCAAGCTTTCCCGTTTGTTAAGCTTCCTGCTTTTGAAGGCTATAGGATGGTTGTCTTGCATTAATATTGCTCCAATTCCAAATCCTAAAGCATCACATCCGACTACGAATGGTTTGGAGAAATCCGGAGTTGCCAGTACTAATGTGGTTGACATTACCTTTTTTTAGATTCTCGAAGCATTCATGTGTCTGGTTATTCCATTGGAAAGCGTTCTTTTTTAACAAGTTTGTCAGTAGCATAGTCAAATGTGCATAGTTCTTTATGAACCTTTTGTAATACTCAGTTAAACCTAGAAATCCTCTTAGTTTTGAAATGTTTGGGTTTTTGCCATTCTTTAATCGCTTTAATTTCGTTGGGTTCCACTTTAACTCCTTTGGATATGATGTGTCCCAGGTATTCAACTTCCTTTTGCCCAAAGGTACATTTTGATAGCTTGGCATAAAATTGATTCTTCTTTAATACGAAAAGTACTTCTAGATGCTTGAGGTGCTCCTTCCACGTTTTGTTGTAGACGAGGATATCGTCAAAGAAGACCAATATGAATTTTCGCAAGTATGGATGGAAGAGTTCAGTCATAGTTGCCTGGAAGGTGGTTGGTGCATTTGTTAAGCCAAATGGAATTACCTTAAACTCGTAGTGCCCTTCATGAGTTTTGAACGCGGTCTTCTCGATGTCTTCTAATCTTACTCGATTTGATAGTAGCCTGACCTGAAATCTAATTTTGAGAAATATTCTACGCCATGGAGTTCGTCTAGCAACTCATCAATAAATGGAATGTGGAACTTGTGTTTAATAGTAATTTTGTTTAATCCCCCATAATCTATACATAACCGAAAGGATCCATCATTCTTCTTGACTAAGACTACTGGTGCAGCATATGGACTTCTGCTTTTCGTAATGACTCCACACTTTAATAGGTCTTGTATCAACCTTTCTATTTATGTTTTATGATGATAGGGGTAGCGATATGGTTTTACATTTACAGATGTCGAATCTAGGTTGACTTCAATGGTATGTTCAATTTTTCTTTCAGGAGGTAATTTCATCGGTAATTCTTGAACTATCTTATCATATTTCTGGATTAAGGATGTAACTTCAGACTCTTGGTGAACTCCTTCCATCAATAATAACTCTAATTGTTGGTGAACTCCTTCCATCAATAATAACTCTAATTGTTGGTGAATTCCTTCCATCGATAATAACTCTAATTGTTGGCATTGTGCGACGAATACCAGAGCTCCCTTACAAATAAGCTTCTTCATTTGCTGAGCAAAAATGATTTGGGTGGGTGGGGCTTATAATCCGAACAACTTATACTTCCTCCCATTCATTTTGAACTTAATGAATTGTTTTTGGTGATTTGCATAATACGTCCCGAGTGTTTGCAACCATTGTAGTCCTAAGACGACATCTACACCTCCTAAGGGGACTGTATAAAAACTAGACTCCATTTCATATCCGTTTAGTTGCATTTTAACTTTATGGCACTTCCCTACTCCATCTATTATTTTTCCATCTGCCACCATAACTTTTGAATCTGCAACGGGATAGCCAAAAATGTTCAGTCTTTTTGCGACATTGACATCTATAAAATTGTGTGTACTTCCTGAATCTATTAACACAATAACATTTTGCTTCTTAATATGTCCTTTAGGCTTTAATGTTTGTGGTTGAGCTATCCCTGTGATAGCTGCCAGAGAAATTCTTGGCATATTCTCTTCTTCTGGATCTGGATTAGGAGTCTTGTTTTCTTCATTGTTTTATTTGTCGGAGCTAATCTCTAAAGATTCCTCTTCTTGTTCTACTTTACAATTGTAAAGTTTTTGCATAGTGCATCTATGTCCTGGAGAATATTTATCTCCACATGTCCAACATTTGCCATCTTTTTTTCTTTCAAAATTTGATTGTTGTTTTCCTCTTTCGTGCATTGGTGGTGGAATGTACTTACCAATGTTTTCTAAAGACGACTTAATGGACTTAGGCTTCAACTTGGGGCTTATTTTGAAGGTTTGCAATCTCCTTTTGTTGATTTCTTTATTAAGCAAACCTTTTCTTCATGCTTGTATGCCTAGAGTACTTTGTTGAACTGCACCTTGAAACTCTAGGTATCAAGTATCCTTTTAAGGCATTGTTTGTGGTATGTTGTGCCTATACATAGTGCCTTTTGTCCATTCAAAAAGTACACTGCTTAAACTTTTCATATATATCACCTTTAGCCAACTAACATAGAATATCCTTTAGGTGAAGACTAGGAAGCCTTCCATATGGTGAAATTCCACTAAAGAGCAGGATAAGAATTGTTGAGGTGATAGTGGAAATCCACCTCATTGTTGCATCTTGGTTTGGCTCTTGCCTTGTAAGTCCTCTCATTAGGCTTGCTAAATTTTGAGGCAACAACCCTCTCATCTGGTATAAGGAGATTTTGGTCACATATGGGCAACTAGTATCGAAGCCAGTGTTGCACAACTCATACTCGTATAAGACTCGTCTGGCTATTGACTTGGCGACCTATATAAGATTCGAGAACGACCCGTATAAGACTCGACAAAAAACAAAAACAACAAAACAAAACAAAAAAACTTTCTTCCCTCCATTTTCTCTTTCCCTCCACCTAATCTCAAAAAAAAAGGAAAAAAAAAAAAAAGAAATTTGAGGGTCTTGACAAGTCTTATGTGAGTCTTCACGAGTATAATGTGAGTCGTATGTGGGTAGACAAGTTTAATACGGATCAATGCAGATATGGGTAAGAAGTACGAGTTCTATGCAAGTGACCCGCGGGTCTTGGCGCTTCTTATAAGGGTCGTGCTTCACTAATCGAAGCCACTCTTCCAAGTGGTATGATGTTCCTGTTCAACATGAGCAATCATGGCTTCAAGCTTGGATTCATGACATCCTTTGGCCTTTTAGTACATGGAGATCACATCTCAAAATGGACTTGCCCAATTGACCCCAATTGACTCATTGGTGTTATATTAGCTCATCTTACTCACAATTCAGATGGTTAATGCACATATACATAATACACTACACTTTCATACACATAGAGATGGCACTTTATTTACTTGACTTCAGTTGCTTTACTATGGCTTCATTGTATGGGTTTCCTGCTTAGACATGATGGCATGGTTTCTTATATGGTTGTGACCGTGGTAAACACTAGATGTGATCTATAACACATTATAACATGTATAATTTTATTATTTGCCTCATCGTACCATGGGGGCATAATTTTCCTTCAGATAAGTGTCGTCATCTCTTGAGGGAAATTGTACTACTAGAGCCTTGTAAAAGAGTAGCATTTCTATATCCCAAGTGATACTTAAGACTTTCCATCCCCACATTATTCTATTTTCCTACTCATGGTCGCCTTGTCATATGTTATATATCAAGGTCTATATTAGTCCCATGAGGAAAACCTTATCTTAAGAACTATAAGCTTGAGAATAGAGCAACAAAATAAAACCCAAATAATAAAGCTTGAGCTATGCCACCTTGTTGTGAAATCAATGCCCCAAGTCCCATGCTTGACAATGCGTATCTAAAGAAAACAGACTAGGAAAAAAAAAGGCAAGAAAACGAGTAGTAAGAAACAATGTTGAGGAAATGGTATCTCAATGCTAAAATACTTCCTCATCTTTAAAGGTCGTGTGTGTAGCTATGTAAGTCAATTAAAGAAGTTACCCAATTTTTTCATATCATCTATCATAGCAAATACTCGTAACTTAGTGATCTAGGAAATACCCCTTGGTCTTGGGAGTCGTCACATATAATGGATGTTAAGGTTGTCCCACCATGGTAAAACTTGAGACAAATTGTAAAATTAAACCAATGTTATGATGTTGTTAAAAGAAACCATTTAATGACATGTCTATTGAAGCTTGACTCATCACTTTGAGTAGGTGCCCTACGTTAGAATCCATGTACTTGCATTAGGAGTTATGGACTTAACATTGGGACCCATGACATTACATTGGGATTTGTGATACTACATTGGTATCTGTGTATCCATCTTAAGAGCTATGACAATACCTCGGAGGAATGGATCAGATAAAGCACCAAATCTTGTTCAAATGCCTCCATAATGTGGAAAGCCTTAGTATTAGCCTCCCCCCTAGTTGGAAATTAGCTAGCCTAGAAGATAGGGAATGGAAATAGTGTTAAGAGTTGGAATTGATCCATAGATTGTAAGTAATAGAAATTATACATTGAATGATGGTCTACTTGAGAAGTTGAGTCAACAAGGAATAGTACCATTGGCAAATGTTGCAATTCAAGATAAAGGTAATTTATGGCATTATGGATGGAAGCTAAAACGTTGGGATTGGATGGTCAGAACATTGATCATTGGAATGCTTATGTAAATAGATTGAAGATAGACTAAATTTTTCTGAAAGAAGAGAAATGTCTTAATTTTCAAAGGGAAAATTAAAAAAGGGGTTCCCATTCGTAAAATGGGAGAGATTGGCAAAGCCACAAGCAATGGGAGGATGGGGTCTCAAAAACATCCTTTGCTTTGGAAAGGCCCTTGCAGCGATAAGGCCTATGGAGATTGCTCAAAACACCTAGGCAGTGGAGGAACGGATCAAACAAAGCACCAAACCTAATTTAAACTCCTCCATGATGTGGAAGTATTAGCCTTTCCCCTAATGCGAAATTTGCTAGCCTAGAAGACAGAGAATGGCAATAGTGTTAGAGGTGGAATTGATCCCTAGATTGGAAGTGATGGAAATTATACAATAAATGATGGTCTAATCGAGGAGTTGAGTAAGCAGGAATAGTACCCCTGGTAGACTATGTAACAAGGTTCGATGAACTTCAACCTCGAGATCAGTAAATTCAGAGAACCAAAAAGAAATTGAGGTCCATTAAGGTTTGTCAAAGACTCAAATCTCATGGTCGTTGACTGAGTCCACAGCTCAAGCTTGTAATCTATCCTTGCAGTTTCCATGTCCATCATAACATTTTGATTTTTATGTTTATTGATGTTGATTACATATTATTTTATGTTATATTTCATCTTAAAGTTTAAACTTTATATATATATATAGACAAGCCTAATGGTGTATCTCATTGAAAAATTCGAGTTTGAAATTAACCTAATCATTGTTGAACCCAAACCATGTGACTTAGCTAGCAGAGGTTGCAATTCAAGATAGAGGTACTTTATGGCATTATGGATGGAACGAAGCAAGGATGTTGGAACCCAAACCATGTGACATAGCTGGTGCAATTCAAGATAGATATATATAGACAAGCCTAATGGTGTATCTCATTGAAAATTCGAATTTGAAATGAACCTAATCATTGTTGAACCCAAACCATGTGACTTAGCTGACAGAGGTTGCAATTCAAGATAGAGGTACTTTATGGCATTATGGATGGAACGAAGCAAGGATGTTGGAACCCAAACCATGTGACTTAGCTGGCAAAGGTTGCAATTCAAGATAGAGGTACTTTATTATCACATTATGGATGGAAGGAAGCAAGGATGTTGGAATTGGATGGTAGCGAGGTTGATCATTGGAATTCTTATGTAAATAGATTGAAGATAGATAATATTTTTCTGAAAGAAGAAAATAATGCCTTTGTATGGTCATGAAGTCCTTCTAGAGAATATGTTAAAATTGGCAACTAGGGCCAAACTCCATGTGGGTCCTCTTATTTATGGCAGCTGATATTTTTCTTCGATTCCTCTCATCGAGAGGTGTAGGATTGATCTAAAGATCATCCGATTCTGACATGTATTCATGGAGATATGAATTTATTTGTGTTATGTGACAATTCATCAAGGTCAGCCAACAACCAAATTAACCCCAACTTATCTCAACGTTGCACTATAAATAGAGGTGGCTTACAAGTCATTTTAGACACACATCTCTTGTGATCTCTTTCCACTTGTTTGGGTTTTGGTGGTAGGAGAGATCTAAAGGAGAATACATTGCCCTAGAGGAGATCTAGCCCTAGCCCTAGACGCAATCAAAAGAGAAGGCTCTTCGCAATCAAGGAGGGAGCTCTATCTGCAGTTCTAAAGTGACCTAGCCACAGTCCTAGAAGGAGACACCTCTACGTAGTCAAGAAGGGTTTCATATGCAGCAAGAGGAGGCACTTATACGCAGTTAAGATGAATTCTAAAACGTTGTCTTAATGGAGACCTAGCCGCAGTTAAGAAAAGGAGAATGCGTTGTCTCAATGTTCCCTAAATGCAGTCAATGAAGGATGCCCTAGCCACAGTCATAAGAAGCCCTAACCACAGTCAAAAGAGAAACTTAGCCACAGTAGAAGGAGATCCCTAGCAGCCATTAAGGAAGAGATATAGCCGTAGTGGAAGGGAGTTTTGGCCGCGTTCAAAGGAGGCCTATATCCGCAGCCAAAAGATCCTAAGCCGCAGCAAGAAGAAGACTGGTCAGCGTGGACATTTAAGGGTTGTTTCAAGGATCCAATTAGAGGGCAGAACTATTGGTTGGTAGGCCAAGGCATTGTTCTTAAAGGTTGAGGCTAGGAGGTTTGTTGAGCACTTACTGGAGGGTTAACAGTCACTCTAATAAGCTGCCACATGCATGTTCTAAGGGTTGTTGGATGCCACTGAAATAAGAGGAGGGCATAGCCATTGTTTAGCCACTGTTAAGGGCTAGAAGGCAACTCTGAATAGTAAAGCGGACAACCTTCCCTTGGAGAACAATTGCAAGACAAATTTGGGCAAATTTTGAGACTATTAGGAGACAGTACTTTGGACCTTATTCAGGCCCAGTCTTGCTGAGCTAGACCACAGGCCATAGCCAACAACATGATATTAGAAGGATTGCGTTGAGGTTGATTCAACCAGCATGGATATTAGAAGGATTGCGTTGAGGTTGATTCAACCAGCATGGTGGTGTAAGGGTCTCACCTTGGAGAACCTTATTCTAGAAGCTTGATATGTTGCAATCAGTTGAAGATTGAGGGTTGCTCTATCAGTATTCTGCACTGCAATCCTTGGTGCCAGGAGTATAACTCCATTGTGTCATCTTCATGGTGAAGACATTTTATTTGGCAAGTCGATATTGACTTTGAATCATTGTACTCTTAACTCTTTCTCTCTCTCTCTGTTGAACTATTGAAGACTAAAGAAGATTTGATAAATGGTTACCCCACATTGGGGTTTGTCCTTGGCTGGTGCCACATCTTATGTCCTCTTGTCTTGGCTAGTCTTCTATTTTTTATGTTTATGTTCCATCTGCACTTTACTATCATGCTGATGTGATTATTAAATCTTAATATTGTCATTGGGCTAATATGAAAAATTGAAGTAAATTGCTCTAAGCATAGAACATACCTAAATTTAACATAATATAATCAAGTTTAGGTTACAAGGCCATGTTTCTTAATGAGAAGTTAGGAGCAGAATGGTCATGGAAGCCCTTATAAAAATCAAGGCTTCAATAAAATCCAGAATATTGTTGTGGCTGATTCTAAATAACGAGGTAACTACATGAAAGGTACTTGAAAGGAGGTCCCAGCAAGGACCAGGTCTTTGTAGAAAAGACGACGAGAAATCAATTATTTGTTAATGGACTGCCCATTTACAAAGGAGGTTCTCTCTCTTACAGGTGGTATAGGTAAGTGAGAAGGTCCTTCTTCAATGGATCTCTGAAAAGTTGTATGGAAAACTCAAGATCAGTGAATCATAAAGGTCTTCTCTGCATTGTCTCTTGGTCAACCTGGATCACCAGAGATTAGATTTTATTTCAAGATAAACCTTACACTCTCCTAAGAGTGGGGGAGTGTTTTACAAAATCAAGTATATTTGTGTAGTAATATACTTGCCTCCATGCAAAAGAAATCAGACCCCCAGTAATTGACAAAGCCAAAATCTGGGACTTCTTTGATTAAGCCAGCCTAGCCAATCCTAACCCTCAAGAGTAGGAATTCTATATCTCACTGAAAGTTGCTACATCACCCTTAAAGTAGGACTAGGAAGGGGAACAAATAATTGGGCAAAGCTATATGCACTTCTAAATCTGGTGAAGTTAGCTATGAAAAACGGTCTAGATGCAGCTTTTTTGGGACTCCAATCCTGTGATAGATCATATAGAATGATTCGACGAATCCTTACAATCTACAGAACATCACTCTGAGGCCCCTGCTTTATCAAATATTGACTTGGCAGTGTTGGAATTTCTAAGTCTAACCCATTAGAAATTCTTCTTGTACTATCTGATTTATTTCACCTACTTGTTTAATTACTTAACAAGTTATTTACCATGTAAATACTGATAATAAACACAAGTACAGTATCAACATTTACAAATCATCAATTGAAAGAAAACTAGCATGCAAGTAACACCGTTATTTTGGACCAATGTCTCCAAAAGAAAACCAATGCGGGAAAACCTGTGCAACTATTCAAAGGGTTATATTATTATGCAGTTTATCTGAGTACAACTAGGTGCCTAAATCGGCTCACCCGACAGAGAAAAATATACGACAGCAATACCTCTATATTCGGAAACAGGTATTCAGAAAACCTGTCCCACGAAACCCTCTTTGGCACAACTAAACCTCAACGCTGGCCTTTCTGGCCACTGCCTCAGCCCCAAGACCCTCTGCGTCAGCCTTCTAAGGCACTGCACAGCCTCTGGGAGCCTCTAAGTCACTCCCTCTACCCTCTGCGTGGATGACACAGTCTCTTTGGGCTCTACGCTGCCTCTGTTGGGCTCTGCGTAGCCTAGACTGACTGCTACTCTCGCTCTCACCGCTTTTGTGCTGTTCTCCCAGTATTGTCCCTGCTTCTTTGCCTCGTACTCACTGCTCCTCATTGTTGATCACTGATTCAACTTTGCTTAGCAACCCCGCTCTAGCAAAATGAATGACTGATCACTCTAGTGTGTTCTCCAACTGACCCTCAAGCCTCTTCTTATACTTTTCTCATTGGTCCATCAACGGCCGAGATTAAATCTCTAATCAATGGCTAAGATTAGATTTGGCTTGATCCATGACTTTTGGAACCTTCTAACCCAACTTTATATTAATACCCAATAATATTTTATTTTTCCTAAATTTGAACTTAGGAACTCCATTAAAAATATTAATTTTAATATCTCCCAAACCAGTTAGAATCTGCCCAAACCACTTCTGGGTCTTGGAGATCTCATGTGCTTTAGCCTCTCCACAAATTTTCATGGCTAGAGCACATCCGATGCTACCCCAAATCAACAGGCAGCACAGTTTAAAGACATTTATTTTGTCCATGCAAGAAGAAAGTTCAATAGAATTGCTGATAAGCTGTGCTAGGTCAGCTAGGTATGTTTCAGACTGAAGACCATAAGGAGAACGAGGAGCATCTTCCCATGCCTTTATTCAATATCTCCCTGTCAGCTCTCAATCCTTGAAGAAGGATGCTGTTCATTTTATTTTTGAAAGTCAGATTTGAGGCTACTGTCTTCACACCTTTTTGCTGTAAATATTTGTAACCAGTGATTTTATGCCCATACATTGACTGTAACCAGATGCAATGCTATAAGCATACCTTGGATTAGTATAGGCTCTCTCTGGACCATTTTCCTTTTTATGCCTGGTCTCGAGTCTTGACTCCTTGAAAATGTAATTTTTCTTCTCCTTTTGAATATAGAAGTTATGAATCTTTCCATTCAAAAGAAAAACAAAGGGCCATTTCCCAAGGTTCTCAAACCTTTTTTGATCTCAGACTTTTGTGATCCATATTGATTCTTTGAAATTGGATTTTGGATTAATCACATCATCAATATTTGTTGGTCGACATTTTGAACCCTCATCCTCGGGACCAAGATTATGTTAAGCAATTATGTTAAGAATAAGTCAAGACTCAAAAATAAATTTGACAAAAATCACTGCTTTTTCTCTCAATGCTTGAAGTACTTGGCAATCTACTTTTATGATTTCATGGGAAATTTATTGGAAACTAATTAAGGCCATTCATTCAACAATATAGGGTCGATGAGAAATGGCCCTAAGAGATACATCTGTCCATAATAGAATATACAGGTATTTTAACTGGTGATTTTTCACTTCAGTGAATTATGGCAGTTCAAATAGAAACAAATCTTACCAAACAGAAAGGGGATCCATTGTTAAGAGGAGTCAAGCAGGCAGCAGCATGAGATCCAGCAGATGGGCCATCATGAAGAATTACGCTCTTCAACTAGGATTTTTTATGAGAGCTGGGTTACAGGAGTTGCTTCATGGCATGTTGACAGATAGCAACACTATTGAATTGGGCAACCTTGAGATGAAGCAGCAAATCGTTGCCAAAGCTTTCAGTCAGCTTGTTTGGGATTCTGGTACTGAATGGATTTTGCTTGAGGACAAGCAAAATTTGGGATGTTGGGATGTTCCTACTCTTAGAAGCAAAGGGAGATTGAGTCTCGGCCTATCTAGATCCCATAAGCTATTGACAGGAAGAATAAGGGGTCATCATAATAAAATAGATACTAATTAAATAAAAGGGGTAAAAAGTCACTTTCAGGGAAATTAAGTGACCCACAGTATTACCCATGGTATTCAAAAGAGGGAATTATTATAAAAAGGGAGAAGGCGATTGAAGGAATATCAGAGGAGAATTATTGAGAAATTGTTAAGGAGCTCTAGGAACTGCCAAGTAAAAAGGGGAAACCCTGATATTTACTAGCTTCGGTATTGAGAGACATACCCTAGTTGTAGTTCATTGGCTTCAAAGTTGGAAGACACTCCCTAGTCAATTATTTCATTGGCACTGGTTTCAATGGCCACAAGCTACCCTAGCCAAATTATTTTGGTGGACACTGCATCTACAGGAGCAGAATTGGTGGCAGGTTGCAATCAGCATCAAGAAGATCAAATTCTTAAGGGGGCGAGTGGATCATCTAGCAAGGAAGGTCGATTCTCTATTTGATGATGCCATGTTGATCCTATTTTCCAGCGATCGAAGTCAATGAATTAAAGGGGCCAAAATCATTGATTAAAAGAGGCCAAGTTTATTCAGTTCTGTAGCTTAGTTCATCAAACACAATTCACCCTTGAAGGAAGTCTGACTTGCTAACAAGGATCAATTTGAACCCTGTCAAGAAGCCGATTTCACGTAATCCTAGAGGGCCGCATTGCATCTGCAGGGGACCAAATTATTTGCCAAAATCAGGGTAGAGTTCACTGCCATTGTTGTGGCCACAGCGTGTTGTTTGTTGGAGAACGGGATTCTTCTGTTAACTGGGTCGTATTACCCACTCCCGAGCCAAATCGAAGACTGGAAATCGAGGGCCAAACACTCAGGTTTCACTGCCATTTGTTGGAGCCACAGCACGTTGTTTGATTGGAAACGGAATTCTTCAGTTTACTGAGTCGTATTTCCCTCTCCCGAGCCAAATCAAAGACTTGAAATTGAGGAGCCGAAACACTAAGGACCCACTCAGGGCGTGGGAACCGTAATGCCACATTTTTCCAGTTGGAGGAGGATAAATTAATCTCTGAATTTTAAAGGCTGAGCTGTCTGTGCATTTGGGCTGACTTAAGGGGCTAAGCATGACAATATCTTAGCTGCCCCATTTGACCAAGTACCCAGTGAAAAGGATGTACGGGTTCTGAAAATTTTGACTAGCAATATTCTGAAGCATATGACCAGGTTACTTCTCAAAAAATAATTTGTAAAATTCGTTTTGAGTAATAAAATTGGAATTGCAGTATTCGTTTCTGAGGTTCACATATTTTAATTCAATTGCTGGTATGTTTCCCTTCGTAAATTTTGTGTGTGGATTTATGGAGATTTGAGATTAAATTCTCATATTTAATTTTTCTAAAATAAACCCCTAGAAAATCTTGCAAATTAAACCAGGGAAATTACAGGCTTTTGAAACAAAGGGTATTAAATGATATTAATGGGCAGATTGCAGGTATTTAGTAGAATTTACTGCTACTATTGCAGATTATCATTACATAAACTCATATTGCCCTTGTCTTGGAGAACTTTAGGAGACCTCTGACGGCATAATGAACCGAGTTGGTGTTGCCCATCCATCAGAGTGCCCTTTCAATGGAGAAGCTGGGTTAGCATGAACATGCCACTTCACATTGTGGCATATGCACTGATACTAACTGGTATGTGAGGAAACCTGCTAAAGTGACTCCTATGGGTGATTAGGATGTGAAAGAGGTATTGAGAAAAGCTAATTCAAAGATGTTGAAAATTGAGAAGGGTAAGGATACTCTAGCAACAACTCATTCGTTTGCAGAACTCAATGACCCTTCAGCATGGTGGAAGGAAGGGAAGATCGACTTACCATAGCCTAGGAGAACCCAATTAGGTGGTGAAGGATGCATGGGAACCTTGTTGATTGACTATTGTCATAGATTGTGACTTCCTCTGGCACTAAGAGGTACTGGTCCACATATATCAAGAAGAACAAAGTTTCCTCTAAGAGTGCGGAGAAGCAAATTGAGGCTTAGAGTACCTTGCATCTTCAATATCAATCCAACTAAAACATTTGAAGGAACTAGCAACAAAATGTGATGTTGATCCAGAGGAGGACACCCAAATTGGTGAGGGGAAGAAAGCAAAATTGTAGCAGTGATTGGTTGGGGTACCATTGGACATCGTGGAGGAGACAGAAACATACACTAATAATAATGATGTTGTGCCTAATGATGCAAACGAACCACTGTAGTGCATGGCAGCAAAAGACCGAGCACAAGCCATTTAATACATGCACCTAGAGAGTAGCTTGTTCATTTCCTTGTTGCTTTAAATTTCAATTTCTATATCCTCCATCATACATGATCATTGAATATTCGACATTAATGTCATATGGCGTATAGATGTTTCATTGAATATCATATGATATATGGATGAATAGCAACATGACAAACAAAAACAACTGAGAAATCTCTTTCTGAAAAATTTGCATAACTTCAGAAAACAGAGAAAGATATCCTACAGCATTATAAAATCTGATGAGAGAAGAACTGGCTGTGATCAACAAAAAATCCTCAGAGACCTCGATGTTCCATGGGGACGCAATCCCCAGCGATGAGGACACGTTCCTACGTCTTGTCTCAAGGATAGGGGAAGGGCCAAAGACATCCTCTACTGTCCCAAAAATGCAAGGGATGGCTCCCATACATCTCCTGTCATCCTAAAAATAGAGGAAGCAGCTTCCCCATGTACCCGACATCCCGGTGATGGAAAGGCCGGTTGAGAACATCCCCTAGTGCTCAAAAGCACAATGGCTGGCTCCGAAAAATCCTTGATCCTGCGTTGCCTTCTATCTAAATTGGGACGGTCGAGACATCCCGGAAACCCCCACATGGAACGCGCAGGCATCCCCAGCCAAGTGATAATTAACTAACATATGCTTCTCATAATACGCAACAAATTCTTCAGTCTCAGTGCATTCAAATGCATTCCAGATTTTCACCACCCAACTTGGCAAAGTCATGGGTGTATATTTATATAGTTTCCAGCAACATTGATCTTATTAGCAATGGGATTGAATGAGAATTCCTGAAATAGTACCAGAGACCGAAGAAAACATTACAGGGAAAAGAGGAGAAAATTGAAAATACCATGATGGGCGTATGTATAAGCAATTCGCCAGGAGTAGATATGATCTCCAGGTCGAATATCATCCCGGCTGATCCTGTTGGACAACAACCCCATTGCTTCTTTTGCTTGCCTTGCACCGACCCGCTTCTTGCCTTCCGCAGATCCAGTATCAATAAACAATTGCCGTTTTAAATGTTCACAGACATGGATCAACGATTAGATACCAATTTGATTTCCAATATGCACGTCAAGTACTATCGTGTCGTGGTGGGCCCGGACTCGCCGACAAAGACTACCCACTCTTCTTAATATCTCAGGTTTAATAATATCTTAGCCAGTGGTGATTGGGTTCAGGTGAAAATAGTTGAAAACTGTAGGGATGAAATTTTGCAGATAAATTTTTTTTATATTATTTGGAAAAAAAATATGGCAGTTGTCTATAATGAGAGTTTTTAAAGTCTTTCCGCCTGTTTTTCCTGTCAAAATCTG
>APFE031572243.1:51930-146736 GCA_000404065.3 Pinus taeda | reverse complement strand
AAAATAAAATAATATATTTAATTGCAAGTTTTGAAAAAAATAATAAAAGTTTGAATTGTGAATTTTCCACAATCCACAATTTTTTCATGGTGTTAAAATTCATATATATAGTCAAAAATCTAGTTTAAACAACACAAATCAAGATTTGATCAAAAAGATTTTGTTTGATTCCGGTTAAAAACTCCAAAATGTCTAATAGTTAGACAACTTCATATATAATTGTGATGATGATATTCAATTAAAATAGAGCCCATGGGGCAAGTCAATTGACAATCATCATGTTATGAAGTATGATGTAACCTGAGATTCAAGGTTCAAATCCCCATGGGTCAACCCAACAACATTTGTGAATGGTGGGCAATGATGGTTGTATCCCCATTACTAGTTTGACAACTAATTAAGATAAGTTTTCCTACTGAGCATATCTATAGAGAGAGAAAAAAAAAAGGAACTTTCTTTCTTCTACAAAAGAAGTTTATATATATAGTACATGGAACATAGAGTTTTATTTTACTTTTTAACCATGGTGAATTGGTAACTCTAGTAACTTCGATGAGGCCCAAAATCAAATTTAGTGGTTCCCACTATAACACCAAGAGTATATCCAATAGCTTGTGAGCCAGATATACCAGGAATTTATGACTTAGCAAGAGTCAAGACTCCATGAGGGTGGGGGGGCCTACTCCAAATTTATGACTTAGCAAGGGTCAAGACTCCATGAGGGTGGGGGGCCTACTCCTTTTTTCTCAGTAGGGAAAAAACAACAAATTTTCTAATAATAGAAATTGTTTACATATGTCAAATTAATAAGTACTTCTAGCATCTATCACCTAGATTGCCCAGATAGACTGATATAACCCATGCTTCCCACTGGGCAATTAATAAAAATAATCTTGTTTACAATATCACTATCATTTTTACAAAAAATGTACGATCAATATATTATCCCCAACTATATATTATATAAGGTAACTCTATGAGAAAAGCACCAATAGAGAATGCCTTTAGCCATATCAAGTATAGAAAAAAATTCCATATCCATGATAACAATTGTTGAAGTAAGCCTTGTAGTTGATCTCTCCAAGAAGATAACGATAGCCATCATTTGATAGTGCATCTGCGATCCCATTTTGCTCTTGGTATATGTGAGAAAAAGACAACCTATCAAATATTCTGATCAGATTTTTTATCCTGTGCATCCAAAAAAAAAGATGGGAGGATTAAAAGAGGTCTTGCTCGCAACCCATTGAATGATCGCTATTGAGTCATCATATACATCCATATCCTTTATGGATAAATGGTTACCACGGTATAAAACACCCCAGAGTGTTATAATCTTTGCCCTCGTGTTAGTGCCCAAACTAGTGAACCAACTAAAATGATAGAAGTGTCAATAATTTATGACAATGAATGCACCACTCCCACATTTGTTCATAGTAGAGGCCCCGTCGAAGAAACCCATCGAATATCATTGTCCAATATCAACCATTTTGATGCATCTCTTCAAACACTTTCCCTCCCAAGGGTCAGTCTCATTGAATTGTGAACAAATATTTATATTGATCTAATTGATGTCCATAGGATGATCCTCGAAAATGCTCATATTCCCACATTTTCAAATACCCCTATTATATAGAAAAGCAATGTCTGAATTTTTTTATATCTAGACTTTCAATCCTTTATACAAGTAGCCACCAATGAAGAATTTCAAATTGCATTGATCTTCAATATGCGTGGAATAAACCTCCATATGAAAATCGCCACCGGACATATGAGCAAAAGGTGGGTCACATCCTCACGAGTTCCCTTGCATAAAATGCACCATCCCATGCCTATGAACCCACAACAGCATAAATTGTCCCACGTCAGGATTTTATTTATCCTTGCCAACCAACCAAAGCAAATAATCTTAAGGGGAATCTTCCATGACCAATTTTTTTTAAACCATACCTATTCTCTAAAAACTTGTTGGGGTTGTGTTATAAAATTATAAGCCTCCTTCATTGAAACCATGCCCTGCTCAATCTTCCCTTCCCATATGAAAATGTCCTCCTTATCCCTTAGAAATATATCGGCCATGGAAAGATTATTAACATATCCATCCTAATATGTAGCCAGATCATCGCCAATACCTAGATCCCGTGAGCAAAGCCTAGTTCGACATTGAGTAATAGGGTTTTGAGCTACCAAAATTTGATTCAAATAGTAAATGCCTAGATTTTGAATATGTCTAATGAGTAAAATAGGCATTGTATGATCCCCCAAGAAACCCTGAATCGGATCCAACTCGATCTCAACTTGTGAGCCTGCTCTGATATCCCATCTGATGTTACCAACCATCCACCGTTTAATTTTAATCAAGCCTCTCTAGAAAAAGGACATCATATTTGGAGCCCTTGCCCCGTTCTTAATCCACTTAGACATTGAAAAATTATTGAGATATTTCTCCTTAGAATAGATTTCCAAATACCAAAACAACAAAGCACATGTTAGAGGCTCTTTACACCCGATGCCCAATTAAATTTGTTAATGTGTTGAATGCCCCAACCACCAAAATCTTTGTTCTCTGAGATATCGTCCAAACTAGCTATTTTTTCCTACTCCCAAATCCAACCCAAATAAAATTGGATGATTGATTTAATTTTCATTATGATATTGCACGACAACAAATATAAGTGCATCCAATAAGCAATGACGCTCTAAAGAACAAATTGAACCAATATCAACGTGTCTTCGAGATAAAACCACATTGAGGACCAATTAGAAAGTTTACGCTCAAATTTATTTAATAGGCAGTCCCAATCTTGAATGCCATACTTATTTGGTTTAACATGGAAACCCAAATATTAAAAACCCATGTCTAAGGAAATGATCTTGACCTTAAAGATGTTTGTTATAGCAACAACCGAGGTCACATCTAAGGAAACATTGTTAAAATGGATTTGGAATGATTCATAAAAAGGCCAGAGGTGTAAACAAAATCAAAGATAATTTTATGTAAATTTTGCCACTCCTCAACAGAAGAATTTCCCAAAAATAAAAGATCATCCACAAACATTAAGTGGGTAATGGTATTATTTTTAGAGATCCACACCCTCAATAAAGTAACCCTACGATGAGTAGCAACAACCATATAGCTCATCCCATAAATAACCAACAGGAATAAGAGTGGAGAAAAGGAGAACCACTGCCGGAGGCCTTTGGAAGCCTTAGAAAATTGTGATGGTGCCCCATTTATCAAGACTACAAAATTTACAAAAGTAATGTAGGTCATAATCCAATCAATTGACTCCACAAAGAGACTAATCTTATGTAAGATTAAATGCAAGAAATGCCAATCAATACAATCATAGGCTTTTATCATATCCACTTTTAATAAAATGGCATTATTCTTTCTCACCTTAATAGTATGCATGTTTTCCTTGGAAATTGCCATAGTGCCCGGAATTTGACAATTTAAAAAAAAAAAGCCTAATTGATCTAAAGAAATAAATCTAGAGAGAGAATCCTTCATCCGTAGATCTATAAGCTTCAAAATCATTTTGTATAAAATGTTGCACAGAGAAATGGGCCTATAGTCCCTGAAGGATAAAGCCAGAGATACTTTGGATATCAATGTTATGAATGTAGATTTAATAGCCCCTGATATCCTTAATGAAATTCTTGATTCTTTTGCCATCATAAGGAGGTCCTTACCCATGTACTCAAAGAAATGAAGGAAGAACTCCACTGTCCACACATCGGGCCCAGGACTCTCATCCATGGCCAGGGATTTTAAGACCACCTGCAATTTCGATATTGAAATTGCCCTTTCCATGCTAGCATTTGCATCTACATCAAACATATTCAGATATACCTATAATAATTCCAATTGTTTGTCAATTTTGACCCCCTCTCGCTCTTGAAATAAATGCTCGAAGTAACTAATAGATTCATCATGAAGATCTTTTATAGTATATATCAATCGGCTATCAACACCCTCAAACTCCCATATAGAATTATCACACCTACACTAAGAGGAAAATCTATGAAAAATATTGTATTTCTATAACCCTCTGCTAACCAAATGGCCCTACTCTTCAATCTCCACTCTGCTTCCTGTTAATTTAGAGTGTGTCTCTTTTTCTCCTCCAGGTCTAATACCAACTATTTCCATGACTCGGAGAAGTAATCTAGATTAGTTGGGTCATTCAAAGCAACTAATTTCAATCCAATCTCATTGAAGTCTTTACTATTTCAATGCTTCTTATCACCTATCTGGTGTCGCACCTTTATCTTCAATGCATATAGTTTTTTGTATACCCGATCCATATGCGGTGTCTCAACTTGGAGAAACCCCTGCATCCATAAATCATGCACTATCTGAGTAAAAGCCTGATATTTTAACCACGGATGGTTAAATTTAAAAGGGTAACCCTTATTAACAATATCACAATGCCATTGAAGTATAATAGGAGAGCGATATCACAATATCTCTTAGGCTACCAATGAAATCACGCTCCCCGTACATTCTAGCAAATTCTCACGCACCATAAATTTATCCAGCCTCTTAGGTATCCCCTCCAAACATGTGTGTCTGTTTCTTCGGGTAGGGACCAATGGAGATGTAAGAATATCCACCATATGATTGGTCTCAAAAAGGCCCTTGAAATATTCCTTTAGGGGATACGTTTCACACTTTGAACCACAAATCTTCTATGCAAATAAAGTCAAATTTAATCACCTGCCAAGATTAATGAGGCAATCTTGAGCAAGCTGCATCTATCCAATTGTTCCCAAAACGCCAACCTAGAATCATATGGAGTATAAATGTTTAATGTGTCAAAACAATGCATGGAGCCATGAGCATATCTTAATAGAAAAATCCCTACAAAGTATTTGTAAGCTCTAAAGCTAACCACCTAAGGATCCCATAAAGCGGTCAGTCCCCCTAACTAACCCTGGGCATCAATAACAAAAAAATTCCACCTAGACGTCATTTTAAAAAAATAAGGCCTAGCCTTTGCCCCCATCAACATCGTCTCTTGGATGAGGATAATCGAAGGGTGATCAGGCTTGAGCATATTCCCAAGAGAGACCCATTTATGTTCATTCTCAGGCCCCCGATGTTGATAAACAACACCTTCATGACATAGGATTAACAACGAGCATAGCCACTCTAAGAGCCCGGGCATCATAACCATATAGAGAAATAGGTTTGCGAAGGAGTAGAACATGCATCGAATTTCATAGACAACCTTGAGGAAAGTGGAGACTCTAGTGACGACAGTTTCTGACGACCCCTTTGCTTGCGGCAAATGGTGACATTTCTCCTAGAATCTAGACTAATAACAGGCCCCCCAAGGGAAATGACTGTCAAAGGCTCAGTATCCAGAGTTGAATTATGTCCCAAGATGGTAATGTCACTACCAATGGAATTAGTAGTAGATAAGTCCCTCTAGGAAGACCCTAATTGGATAACTGAGGATTAAGAACAAGATGGATAGACCAATATATCACAAGACGGACGTGAAACCATGCCCAGACTGTGGTTGCAATGTAGAAGATGAAGCCAATATGGACAAAACATTCTTGAATTTAGGTATGGGTTGATGAATGGTTGACATAACCGAAAGACCCACCCGGATAGAAGGATTGATGAAGGAAGATTCCAAACATTTATGTGTTTCCCTTGACCCCCACCAACCCACCCCCCCCCATAATACATCGTCATTTCAGCAATATCATATTCATGCAAATTATCAAAGGAAGCAGCATAGTCAGTGGCATGATTCATACCTAAAGAGGCCACAAATTTGAGAGGGGATAACCCATTTCAAATAGGCATCACAATAGTAGGAGACTCCTACCTTCAAAAAAATGAACCATCCCCCTAACCAAATTACCTCCTCTAATCCCATAATTGTCGCTAATAGTCTACAATCAAGTGACCAGTTTTGTGGCACCTTAGGCAACAGAATGGAATATCTCAATAGTTAATATATTGACAAAATGAAATCTCCCCCCATTTTAAGTCAATTGCAGTTGGCAGACCACCTAAGAATTCTACCTCAAACAATGTCCAAGCAATCCTTTCATTTGGACCCACGATGCTAAATTCCTTGACATATACAAATTTCCCAATTGAATTAATTGTCATGACCAAAGCCTGCCTAAACCATAATTGTAGTGGGATACCCAGAAGTTTAACCCGTTGTAATTTACATCATGTCTAGAGAGATCAACAAGATTCCCCATTGGCACAAAAGTGTCTGCCTTCAAACTGTTGCCATATATCTAAGGTAACCATTCCTCTACCTCAATCATTACCTAAATCAATTATGCATCACCTAGGGGTTCAGAGCCATGAAAGGACAAAACATTTGGCACTTATGTTGATGACAATCCACCCCCACTAGACCCATCTATCAGCAATCATGCACCCCAAGTCCAAGACAACTCAGGACATATGTGCAAGGTGTCCAAACTCACATATAGACACTTATTAATTATTGCGTACGAAATAGGATATGCCTCAAGGATATATATCCAATTGTCGATGCGATAATTAATAGCAATAACCCCTCATAAATCCCAAGAATGTCAACCAATACCAATGGCCTATCAAAGCAAGAGAAAGACGAAATCCACACGAGATCTACCCAGTCAATCCAGCTGAATGATAGACAGATGGAAATATAGGTATCCCCAGAAATGTCCATGACAACCCCTTGTTGAAATCAGCTACCACCTCCTTATTACCATAAGCAACAAACATGACCGGCAAGAGATGAGGTGGCACATCAAATGGTTCTAACCCAAAAGTGAGTCAACGCAGCTGATAAAAAATAGAGAGAAAAGATGGTCAAAACACCACCTACCCTATAGAGAATGATAATCCCCACAACACCTTGAAATGACCAATGACAGATATACCCAAGGACCATTCATTAAAGCTAGAAATCCATAAATATCTAAGAGTTTAACTGAGTCCAATAGAATCGAATGGCAGAAATGACATATAACCAAAGCCCCCCACTTACCAATATCCCGTTAAAACTAATGAAATAATCGATGTATGCCTCTTTAGCTTCGAGTCCAAAAGGAAAGAATAATGTTGGAAAACTTGGACTCTCCTACCACAAAGGCCATCCATCCATAGTAGAATCAGTGAAGAAAACAATGATACTGATGTACCCAGATAGATACCCCATACACATGATGCCACTAGATTATAATGGTATCCAGATAAGAGAAAGATTCATCCAAAACTACCTCGAACAATAAACCCAATGATAATATGAGAGGTCAACCTTGTATTAAGGTAAACCAAAAATGGTACAAAGATAAACATAACAACACAAATTCACCAAGCGACCCCAACACCAATATGTTCGTATCTAAATAGATATAACACCCTAATTAGTTGTTGTTGATTCTCGAAAAATACCCTACAACAAAAACAAGCTTTGAGATGCTTGAAATAAGTATTCATGCAAGTTATATCGACGCCAATATCCACTGAAGCTTCATTGATGCTCGATGGAGAATAAAAATCGGCCCAAGCACTATCACTAAAGGAACTAATGCACGAATCCACATTCACACCATTGTCGCCCTTCACAAAACATCATGATGCAGCCAAACTACCACGACCAAGAAGCCAACCAAAAGATACAAGAGACCACCCATGTGATGGGGCAAAACCATAATAGATACAAGAATAAGTGTTGCAACACATGTCCACCAAATGACCCCAACACCAAAATACTCACAAATAAACTAATAACACCTTGTACAAGCCGCCATTTCTTGAAAGATACCCTATAGAAAAAACAAGCTTTGGGATACTTTAAATGCCCTGGAAGAAACTAAAACGTTGTGAGCTTCCACTAAAACTCCATCAATACTCAATGGAGACTAGAAACTAGCCCAAGCCCTATCACCATAGAAACAATTGCCCAAATCCATGCACATCACAGTCGCCCACCACAGTCAGCTAGTCACCCATGTGTCATTGTTATCATTGTGGATCCTTTTGGGAGCCTACTCCTTAAGCCTTATCACAACAAGGCCAAAGATGCCCCCCCATGGGATTTGAAACCAGATGGAGGAGATCACATCCCATTGTGCCAACCACTCTGCCATCACATGAGAAGACGAAACATAGAATAATTAGAGAATGGGTACATTGTTAAGGTACTTCTTGTATAATAATCATTCCTTCAAAATCCTATGGGTGTCCTTGGAAGTAAAAGTTATAGTGGTAGTGATGTAAATAGACCTCAAGCCAATCCCCTCATGGGACGATCGAGTGGTTGGTACAATGGGATGGTATCCCCTCCACCCGATTTCAAATCTCATAGGGAGGCATCTTAAGCCCATTGTGATATGGCTCAAGGAGTAGGCTCCCCCACTCTTGTGGAACCTTGACTCTTGCTAAGTCATAAATTCTTGGTATATCTGGCTTATGTGCTCTTGGATATACTCTTGGTGTTATAGTGACAACCAATAGGTTTGATTTTAGCCCTCGCTAAGATTACTCCAATGAGTTATCGATTCACCATGGTAAAGAACCAAAAAAAATGAAGAAGAATAAGAATAGAACTACCCCTTACTCTAGTAAAAGATTATTATTATTATTATCTAAAGGAATTGACAACTAGACCAGTCTTGTACTTGCTTGATACGGGGTCGATTCCAACCACTACCACTATAATCTCTAAGTGAACCATGTTGCCCCAGCTCGCAACCAATGAGTAAACTCAGAGGATTTGAACCTTGATCCTCTTGGAACATAATACTTCATTTCCATAACCATCGTAAAATGCTTTGGATGACTAAAAAATAAAAATTATATAATGTAGAATTATAATGATATAGATAAATACTATAAAATTTAAAACATTTTAAAAATAATATTTAATTATGATGATAGGGATAAATAATATAATAGTAATGTGGAGGTTGATGTGCTTCTTGACTTCATAGAATAAAATATTTAATAATGTGTTATTTTTTTTTTCTGAATAGGATCACTTTTATACATAACTTTCAAAAGTTTTAATCAATACCTTTTTCATTTTTCAATAAAAAGTAGGTATCTGTTGATTATTTGGCTTATCCGTTTTTCAAAACTATAATTAGTCTCCGAAATTAATAGAATCAAAGAAGGATTTTAAATTATTCCATTCAAAATTTTAATATGTAAAATCTACCGCGTGCTTTCTATCGTTTCATGAAAAGTGGATATATCAATATTTTAGTTCTCTCTTTCCCATACTATGAATATCTTTAAACAATAAAAATATTTATTTTAATGTTGAATTAAAAATATTTAAAACATGTATATTTTTTTATTAATTTGAATTTATAAATGTTATTTAAAAAAATTAATATTAATAATGGAAAAAATATATTAAGTTATAAATTTATTATTATTTTTAAATTTATATTAATTTTAATTTACATATTAATTTTTTAAGATATAAATGTTTTATATCTAAGTTTTATATTTTAAAAAATTGGTTCATTGAATTCATAAAAATCCAAAATTTGGTTGAGATTTTCACATTTCTAATAAAAATAAATATATTAATTTTTCTTTTATTTTTAAAGATAATCATTTTATGAAAATAATTGGATTGAAAAATAATAAGGGTAATAGTTACATAAAAGTTTGTATTTTTGAGGATAGTAGGAGGGGGAGAGTGTTTTATGGCCTTGAGAAAGTTAAAGTCGTAGAGTATTTATGGGGCTTAGGATGCATGACAAATAAACAAGTTGAAGCTTATGCCCTCTACCACATGATTTAGTTCGCCAAAGAAAATCAGGTAACTTCTCTCACTGTTTGGGAGACTCCCTCCTTACTCAACATTTGGTGAGAGGCTCCTCTGTGAGGGACAAAACATTAAAAGATATTATGAAAAGAATTAAGAAATTAGCGGAAGGGTTCTCTTCAATAACATGTTTCCATGTTCTCTATCATCTCAATAAAGATGCAGACTTATGTGCTAACAAAGGATATAAATTAAGATTGGGGCATCTAAAAATAAATGGTTGAATGAGACCCTCTCCTATCCCTTAGAGCTAAATGAATTGACATTACACAACTATGAAGGATTAATTTTGGTTTTTGGTGAGTCAGTTTTGCAAAGTATATACTTACTAAACCTTGTTTTTTTTTTTGTCTAATTTGGAGTGCCTTTGGAAAAAATTATAGTTTTGTTAAATAATAGAGTTGAAGATTTTTTTGTGAAGATAAAACTATGTACTACTTGATGTATTTGTTGTGATCCAAGTGCAAACTTACATATAAATACAAAATTCTCATTCCAATTAAAAAAAAGAAGAAGGTAAGTTAGTAGTTTTCTTAAAATTATGTTTTATTTTGTGATATCTAAAATAGAAATTATATTTATCTAAAATTTTCATGTTTTTCAATAAAAATGTATATAAATTCTTATTTTTATTTTAAAGATAATAATCATTTTGTAAAAATAATTGAATAAGAGTTAGTACATTTCTTAAAATTATGCTCCTGTTGCAATGTTCTGAGGAGCTTAAAAATAATTTTATATTTATTTATGAAATTTTCATCTTTTTTCAATAAATGTATATATGAATTGGTGTCTTAATTTTAAAGATATAATCATTTTGTTAATTTAATTGAATTGAAAAATAAAAAGGTATAGTTGCAAAGGAGTTAATGCCTCCCTTAAAATTATGCTTAGGTTTAAAACTAGCAATTGCACCAGATGTTGGAAAGGAAACGTCATAAGGCAGTAGAATATGGAAGAATATAGATGAAGAGACATGTGAAAGTAAAGCATCAAAACTACCAGACACTTAACCAGGGAAAACCAAAACTTACCATCAAGGGCATTCTCTTTGATGTTTCGATGTTCACTTCCTATGTCATCCTCCTGAAAGTTCTAAGTAATTCTTTGTTATGATTTTTTGTTTTTTGTTTTTGTACCTCATCATTCATTTTACCCCCTCAAGATTTTCCTTGCCTTCTTCATTGAAGATACACCATCTTGTTGTGAATGCAACTTTTTTGAGTTGTCTCCAGAAGTCGTTTGCCTCTACTTGATGTACACCATTTGAAACAGAGGAGCACCCCTGCCAATGTCAATTTTCACTTCCTGCTTAATACAAGGCTAGCCATCTACATAGATCATCAACACAGAGGTTTCCTTACACGCTCAACAGAGAAAATAACCAAAACCTTCCCCAATCGTAACTCAAAGTTAGTAATATCCCTTTGATTTACTTCGAAGGGCCTTTCTAATACCCATGAGGAAGGCAAATCATTTCATCCAACAATATTTAAGTTCAGAGTTCCAGAGTCCTCTGTGTTAGTTGTTATAACATCAATCACCTACCCAGTAAATAAAACTTATTTTCAATTCTCTGCTTGATAGGGGAGAAAGCACATTTAAGATATCGAAATGTAGCAGGTTTCTTATACTTTATCGACTTGTGGAGGTGTAAAATAAGCAGCAACAAGTAAGATCGCAGTTGCAGGAAATCCATATGCAAGTGCAGTCTACTTATTTGTCCTTATTTAAATTATGCTCCTTTGCAAAGACTTACATGAAAACAATACTCGACCTAATGCCTGTAGAGCCATCAATAGAAGAGGTCCATAATTTTGTTGTGGGGGCCCATCTATTGATTTCCTTTTAGTCACAAGGAAGGATGGAAGGGAGAGACAATAGAAATAAGTAGAGTTTAGATTGGAGTATTTCAATGTGTTGTTTATTAATAAACTCAAGTATGATTATTCAACAATGGTTTCACATGCCAAAAAATGTTACTATATAATGCTAATAAGAAAACATCTCTTGAGAAGTTGTGCCCTGCTGTTTTAAATAACAAAAAATGGATAAAATATTATGCAGAAAGACTTGGTTGAGAGAAATAACTATAAAAATATTGAAATGCTAAAAAGGGGTTGCTTTCCTATCATGTATATGTTAAGACTGAGATTCCATTTGATTGTTAGTGGTGGAGTTTTTTCAATGAACTGATTTCATTTGTTTCACTATTATATTTAGGAAATGAATTTCTAAACTTTTAGGTAAGCTAATAGCTAAGGAAGACATGTTGTTCATTTTTGTTCTGTGAGATCCTGCATGTCTCTTGAGTTTTAAATATATAATTTAGAAATTAGTGTTTAGATGGTTTTAACTCAAGCGAAATAAAGAAGGTAAGTGAAATGCTCTGATATTTTCTTGTGAATTTAGTAATTTGTTCCTTTGCATTATGGACTATGGATTTTGTTAGCAAACATTCTCATTCCTTTGTTTCCCTATAGCAATGAAGTCTATAGTGATCATGGAGGTGCCTTCCCTCCTGCCTATAATATATGTTTATGGATAAGTGTTGTTTAGTATGATGTGTTTGTTTGATTATTGGAAATGTGATATGCCCTGACATAAAAAATGTTGAGTTCTTGGTGCTGCACCTGCAGATATGCCCCGATATTCGACTCCCTACCCTCCTATGGTGTGTTCCACTTTTCCTCCACATCCACTAGGAACTATGGGTGTGATGCCCCTTCCACGACTTCCAATTCACCATAGTAAAAATAATAATAATAATAATAATAATAATAATAATAAAAATAAAAAATAAAAAACGAAAAAAAAAACAATTGCCATGAGGATATTCTGGGCCACCGTAATAAGGATTGTTCTTAGAATGTACAATATCAATAGTTTGAGCTTCTGATATAAAAGCTAGCCCTTGTGATGATTTTATAAGATGGGGGCATATTTTCTCTTATGCTCCTACCCATCCAATGGATGTTGATTAAGTTGGGGATTCCTTTGTGGCATAAACCTCAAGGATGATGGAGGATCTGCAGAGTTGGAGTTGTGCACCTCATTGTCTTGTCCATGCTATAAAATTAGAAGTCTCCTCCTTATATCTAGATCTAACTTACATTCAGGGATTTCTCTTTCTTCCCTACCTGGTGAACCATCAACACTTGCTTTTGAAGCACCAACAGTAATAGAATGAGAAGACTCTAGGTGGAACTGCATGATAATGTTTAGGAACCTTGTCATATGGTTGGGATTGGCTATTAGATGGAGGATTGACAATTGGTTTTTCTTACTAAAAAGGGGCCATTAATGATTTTGGATCTTGAGTGTCCATCACAGCACATGCAACGCTAGATTTTGGAACTACATTTTCATCATGGCGCAACAATCAAACTGTAAACACTAATATCATTTGCATAGTGGGCTTTAATATACTTAAAACAATCAACCAAGAAAACAATGGGCAATTTGTTACACCTAAAAAGTTTCTCTAACTGCTTGAAGCTAATGACCAGTTACAAAATCTCATATGAGGATAAGAAGTAAAGAATTTTCTCTATTAGTTGTCCATTTACTCAAAATATAGCCAACCCAACATTGAACACTAAAAAGGACTACAATTTACATGTTTCAACCCCGTTTCAGATTCAATGTAAATCATGCCTTCTAGCATAGGCAAGTCAATATTGCCATTTGCTATAGCTACTTCATCCTGTACCCCACACCCCCACAAAAGACAAAGAACAAAAACATGTGTCAAGCTAACTTGATGTTGAAGCAGTCATGGTACACACAAGGATATAATCCAAGAGCATAATATGAAAAACATAATGAAAAAGAGAATCCAGAGTTTAGACCTCTCTCACTAAGTTGTTGCTGACATCAGGTGCAGATGGAAGATCTGCCACATCAGTTTCATATAAGATTATGGCCATTGTTTGAGAAAGGCCCTCATCAAAATCTCTGTAATAACACAATCATCCAACAATATTAAAACACATGTAGTTTTTGACAACAAAAAGGACATTTATAGTATAATCAAATAGGACTTTAAATGAATTTCTTTCTTCCTGGTGAAAGGGGATTTTTTAAATGAATAATCAATACTAAAACCTTTATGCATCCAAACTTAATACAAAACATACTACTCACTTAAAAAAGCCACCTCTGACATTACAAGCTACATTTCTTGCAATACATAATATTGGTATAGGTTGACCTTTCTGCAAAGCACATAACTAAGAAGTCAATAGAGGTGTAAAGTTGGAGTCCTCTCAGATATGTTTGTCTCTCATAATAATAATGGATCAAAATAGGATAAACAAGTAATACCTCTTCCAATGGAGCATAGTATGGTGCAAAAGCTGAAAAACATGAACACGAGATTGATTTATGTCCTCCCAAACCTTCAATCAATCATCTATTACCATTGGAATCTTAGGGTGGCAAATCCCATTACGAAAGATATTAAGTAAAGACTTTTTGAAGCCTATTTCAGATGAACAAATTTAGAAAATAAGAAAACACCCAACAATTAAGTTGATACATTTAATAGCAATCTGAAAGCTTAAACAATCAGTATGTTTATTGACATCACAACATCAATAAAAAAAATGACCAGTTAACTGAAAACACCAATTCCAACATATTGTTCCTTAGATTTGAAAAAATGCTCTAAATAGTGTATATGAACCACTTTTAAATATGAATCTATATTAACCAATATAGTGCTTGCTTTTGGTTAGCAATATTACCTGGCTTGACACAGGCAATACGATCAAGGGGTTCATTATGACTAATTAAGCTTTCATTACCCCAAATGATTTCAGCCACATTTTAGGCATATGGTAGTGTTGAAGCCCCGAAAATCGGGTCTACAACAAAGGGGATACCCACCCGGTCCGGACCTTGGTTGGTAGCTCCTTTTCCGTTTGGTATGGTGGGTCCGACTGGGGATAATGGGACCAGTTTCCCATTTATGTGTGTGTGTGAGATTGATTGATATTCTTGGTTTTAGAAGTTCCTAATTAAGATGCTTTAATTCTAATTCTAATCTAATGACATGCAATTGTATTCCAAAAAAGCAAGAACATCTAAATCTACACTAACCCGGGGTGTAATGGCTCTGTTGTGCGATATAAAATGATTTCAAATAAAAATCGGTAATAAAGATTATTCAATTGTTATGAGAAAATAATTTAATGTAGATGAACCACTTCGTATAAAAATTTAGACGAAACAGTTATGAAAAACATATCACATAATAATCTATTTATACATTAAGCATAAATAAATAGCTATCACCATACAAAAGTGCCAAATGATAACTCAGGCATTCAAGCATTAATATATAAACAACTGAACTTGAATTTCACTTTAACAGAGAAGATAGAAACAGTTAAGAGATAGAAGTACCATTTATAACTAGTTCTAGTCATGAGCTTCAAGCGATAACAATTTATTTCTTCTTAATCCAACATCCACTAAGAGTACAAAAGTGCAACATTAGTAGCAGATATTAAATGCAAAAATCAATAAATCCTGTTCCATTCATTCACCAAAACCTCCTCGGAGGGTGCAAAAGTGCATGTTTTGAGGACAAGTTTTTGATAAATTTCTGGACCCTTCTCTAAATGCATGAGAAGGATTTAAATGCTACTAACTACATCTAAATATAACTTATTACAAAAATTTAGGATACGATTTAAATGATCGTCCTTTTTCTAGGAAAAATTAAAGTAAAACTATTTCTAAAATTAAATCTAAAACTAACATCTAACTATTTCTGTATTTGCTCCTTAATATCGTAAGCATTCAGCATTTTCTTGAGCGAAGTCGGTTGGCCGACTTCAACCTTTAATTTTCTTGTGAAAACGAAATTTGCTAGAGCTGGCACCATCTTTTTGGTAGAATCTATGATGCTTTTGAGAGTCATACACTCGCTATGTAGTTTTACTAAGTAATTTGAGGATGTTTCTGACCATTACTGCCAATTTTAGGATTCAAGTTTTACCTTTTATCTTTAACATACTTTTTTTTTCGAATTTCTGGGGCTTACAGGTGGCTGAGAAATTAGAAGCTTTCCATTTCGAGAAGTTTTACCCATCGATGCGCGATTAGCGCTAGGCGCTTATCGGAAACTGCCTCCGTTTCTTAATCTGGGCTTCCTTAGTGCGATTTTCACCTCTTGCGTGCTTTCTTTTAGCGGATGAAAAGCTGAAGTTTTGTGAAGATAATGATCCCGTGAGCTCTTGACCTTGAGTCTTAAACTGTCTATTTTTAATGTCAGCGTTGTCCAGTACCCATTTAATCATGTCTGTGTAGGGGAGAATTTTGGGGTCTTGTTGTTATCCGGTGCAGGAATGAACAAGCTAAATCTGCAACTGATGCTTCAGACGACCTTGATGAGCCTGCAGTAGCCGTAAATCCCATTACCTTAGGATTCTCTTCCTCAAGTAGATTATACATGCCTTCCCCGGTGGAAATACTCGCGACTCTGTTGCATGCGGTGTCTGTGTACAAGGGCGCCATTTCTTTATCTTCAGACATTGGAGCCTTGCCTTTCTTCCCCATAGTTTCCTGCAGTTTACAAGTGAGGTGAGGGTAATGATAAGAAACAGTGACAGGAAATTTTTAAATGCCGAAGACATGTAAAAGTATACCACCTTATGTGAACTGGCTCTTCGATAAACATAAAACCATATTTCCTTAACAACTGGCAACTACTTCATTAATTAGCATTAAAGCGCATAACCATGTCTCGTTTTATGGAAAAAGCTTTTTCTTGAATAATGAGCCAGAAAAATTTGCGATGGAGTGATTTTGCGATTTGCTTTGCAACATTGCAGATCGCTATATCGCATAATCGTAAGATCGTAATATCGCAAGATCGCATGGTCTCAATATCGCATAATCGCAATATCGCATAATCACAATATGTGCATATTTTGTGTTAAGCAGTTTCTTGCGAGGTGCGATTTTTTAGCGTAAGTGCGCTTCTAAGGCATGCGATGCGATATTTGTTTATTCTTATGTAATTTCGCAACGCAATCTCGCGGTCTTAGATTTTAGCTTGTAAGGAGGCATCCTATTATCCTTTCTGCGATGCAATATTCTTTAAGGAGTGATTTTATCTTCCCTCATCACGAAACTTAAGCTTTTTAGATTTTGTAAGGACATTTTCTTAAGTTTATGATGGTAAGTTTTATTAAAAAGGAAATACAATCACTAATTAATTTTTTAAAATTTTGACTAATACAATCACTAATTGATTTTTTAAAATTTTGACTAAGGGTCCCCACTTATTTAGTATTAGTAATAACGCTAAATAAGAAGGGGGGTTGTTGGTGGCCACAACAGGTAGTCGCACTTCGGGCATTTTCTTAAAAAAATTCTATCAAAAACCAGGTAGAAGGGGTGGAATGTGTGCCCGCACAAAGCCATGATGATATCCAAGGTCTCTACTTCAAACACTAGAGTGCATATAGGGCAAGGAGAAACATTTATGACAATTATATCATCATTTCCATAACTCTTTACCCAAATAGGGTGGCAGACTAGTCAAGGATGGAGTGAGCAGCCACCCTTCTTTGTCTTTCTAGAAACTCCAAGCTTTCCCAGTTTCCTCTTATATTTCTTTTGAATTATTAATGCACTATGTAACTCTACAATGGCGGTATTTACCCAAATTATTTGGCCTTCAATCTTCTCCAAATTAGTAGCCTTTTCGTCCCTCTTTCACTTGCAGGTTTGTTCAATCTTCACGTTGTCTTCAAGTATTTTCTGATAAGCTTCATATTCAGTCCAAGCTTTCTTATTGCATTGGAATATTGAATTTTCTTTCCCTGTTGAACAACTTGTTCAATGTTTCTTTATCCTCTATACCAGATTACCAGACAACACGAATTTCTCCAACTAATTTCTCTGCAAATACACTCTCAGTTTGTTGTTTAATTGCCTACTTGATCCGCTCAATCCCAACTCTGCAATTATTCACCTCATCAGATGAAATTTTACACAAAGAACAATATGACTTGAGAATTTCTTTCAAATTTGCTCCAAAATGTATCGAACCCAAAGCTATTTGGAACACCTTCTTGCCATTAACTCAACGAGGAGAATCCAAAGAAAGAAACAGACATAACGCAGAGGGATTTTCCAATACCCATGAGGAAAACAGATCATTTCGTCTAAAAATAAGCATATCAAATGCCCTAAATTTTTTCTCCAAAATGTACCAAACCCAAAGCTATTTGGAACGCCTTCTTATCATTAATGCAACGAGGAGAATCCAAAAAAGAAACATATAGAACTTAACTCAACAAGGAGAATCCAAAAAAGAAACAGACATAATGGAGAGGTATTTTTCAATACCCATGAGGAAAAAAATGATCCCATCTTGCAAAAAAGAAGGAAGGGGAAATCGAGGTTTTCACCATAGTCGAGCTCTGCTTGATGCGCAGCGAATGTGAGTGGGGCGGGTGAGTGCGGGAATGCGAGTGGGGTGGGTGAGTGCGACTGAATAAGGGTTGTTTATGCCCATAACTAACCTTTGTTGATGAGGGTCATTGGATCAATGCCTTAGTAACTAAGTCAGATTTGTTGCCAAGTCGCCAAGGCAAATCCCAATTCAAATCAATGGGCCATCAAAATCTAATCGTCTAACAAAAGATCGAACGACACAGACAAATGACAGGAGGGAAGCAGAGGAGTTGTTTTAAGAGAGGAACGCCTTATGATGTAAATAATTTTACATTTTTATATGAACATTCATAAACAATTTTAGTTGGTTGAAATGCCATTGTTTACGTAAAACTTCACAGATTCTCAATACTTAATGTAAAAACAACCATTAATGAGAGGAAGCGGAATTGTGTATTTTAAAATGTCTTTGGAAATAGAGATATTTCCTTTGCAAATTAATAAACCATATCTCATTTCCTTCAGAACTACATTTCTTAAATACCCTCCCCCCTAGACATAATGTGATGAAGGATAAATACAATCTCAAATTAGAAAAGGTGAGCTCTTGTTTTGATCAATGAGGAGATAATAACAAGTTATCAATTTAAAATGTTTTTTTTTGAGGTTTTCTCAAAAGATGTGGAAGATATTAATTGGGGGGTAAAGAGGCATTGCAATGAATAACTTTAATTTGGAAGTTTTACGAAAATATGTGGAGGAGAATGGTTGGTGAGTAAGGAGGCATTGCAACCGCCAACTATATACATTAGTAAACCATTACTAAATTACTGACAATGTGTTAGAAATAATGTTGATATTGATGATAATAAGATGTCATTGATGTCAAAAATGATGTGTGGACAACACGAGCAGGACTATCCTCGACGATCCAAGAAGCAACATGTCTCTTCGTGAAGCAGTATGATAACTTTGTGAAATTTTCTAACTATTGCAGCAACTAGAAATCATTCTTCTAACTGTAAATTAATTTTGCATTTTATTTCCTATGGCAAACAAGGAATAATTCACAACTGCAATTTTCACCAAAATAAATACTGTGGAAGATAAACTGGAAACTGAGAAGGTACTGGCACACACAAAAATATAACACCATTATTTTTGGACAAAAGTCTCTAGAAGAACACAATGTGGGAAAACCGATGCAGCAGTTGAGGGATTTAATTATTAAGCATTCATGAGAAATTTTGAGTACAACTGGATGTCGATATCTGACAATCCTACAAAGAAAAATACTGGAAAAAATATTATGAGCAATTTTCCTCACCCCACAAGCTATCTCAGCTTTGACTGCCAACTCCAAGTGAGTCATCCAAACTAGCTTGTGTAGAGCTTGCGTCACCTCTGCACAGCCTGCCAAACGCACTACCTGGAATAGTTGTTACTTAAGTCGTCCTATCTGTTGTTGATTGAGAAACTGTCTCTACGACACTCTAAAAAAACTTTCTGACCCCTAAAACTAAAAATGAACTTCTATCTTGCAAGATCGAATTGCCCTCTAGAAGCTTTTGCACAACCCTTGTGTCAACCTCTCTATGGCTATCTCTTCCTCTCTGCAAGCTACTCTCAAGAATTGGAAAACTTCCTCTGGACTCACTGTCTTTGCCCCTCTTTGTCTATGTGATCCATCTCTAGCTCAAACTCTTCTGGCAGAATGTTGCTGCTCTCTTGAAAAATTGAACTTCCCAAGGAAATCGATCTCAAGTGTGTTCCTCCATCTACCCATCGACCTCTTCTTATAATCTCCAATTAATACTCCAACGACCATGATTAAAACTTAATCAATGGATGAGATTATTTCCTAGTCGATCTGCGTGAGTTTCTAGAGAAATATCACCTTAATTAATTGCTATTAATTAATCATTTCCCTAAGTTAGACTTAGGTTAAATTTAGTTACTGGTTAATTAACTTAATTAAGGCATTTCTAGGTGGATTTTCCGAAAACCTTTTTTAGGTTCTAGAGTCCTAGTGTTTCTTAGCATCTCTATTAACTATTGAGACTAGAACACCATTCGATGCTACAAAAACTAACACTCCCTCTTAGCGAGGAAGGTGTTATAGTGTTGTACTGCTACAACACCATGTTTTTGCATCATCCTCTATAGACATTGTTGATGTCTAGCCACTGTGACTACCTACCATTTCCCACCAACCACTGTACAACTCTGATGTTGCATCTGTGTTATTGTTGATACTGCTATAGTACAACTAACTCTGCATCTATACTGCAACTCCCTCTCAATTGTTGTTAATTCCATTGCAACTAATGCAATTGAGAAGAATCCAAAATACTAAATCAATTGTGTTTCTGTACTACAGCTCACCCTAAGCATCTGACTGATACTAGCCTCTACACTTTCCACTAAGGAATTTGCATTGTTATTGACTCTACTACTGAGCCCCCTGCTCTACTGTTAACATTGCTCTGCGCTCCTCAACATCTGACTGCTACTAGTTTGCAACTATCACTCTAGAGCTGACTGCACAAACTTAACACTGATCCTCTTGCTATTTTATACTGTGGGTCCCTGTAGCAAGGTGATGATCCATGAGAAAACACAAATTGATGGTTACCTCAATGGACCATGCTCAAATCTCTACGCAACTTTGGGCCTATAGTTCCATGTCGCCCCACCTCACTCCTAGAGGTATAATTGCAAAAAAGGTGAAGTCTTCCTCCAACCTGGAGGTCAATTTATCTATCTTTGTGGACACTGCCTCTTGGTCCTACTTCTCCTGCTTATCCTTCTTCCTTTGAGGAAACTGAGTACTGTAGTGTCCCAACTAGTCACATGCACTTTACCTTAGATAGGTCCTTATTTTCCTTCTTCTCCCCTTGTGAACCCTATCCTTGACTGGGATAATTTGATGCAATGGCCACATTATCTTCCTCCTTCTCACCTTTCAATCCCTTACTATTGATTCCGCTGGTGGAGGTCTTCATAAATGCTCACCTCAACTCTTCCTGTTGTAGGTATGACCACATCCTGTCCCACTTAGGTAGAGTATCTCGTCCCAAGATGCCTTGGATGAAGATATCCCAATCCTTTGAGACATTGTTCAGTGCCAAGCACATCAGCTCTGTATCTTGAGGCGCTTCTCCTACGATTGCAAGTTGATCCCAAATTTCCTGAATTTTGGTGAGAAAGGGATCAATGTTTTCATCCTTATACATCCTGATGTTCCTAAGATTTTCTTTCAAGAACATCTTCTGCTACTTAGAAGGATTCTAGCATAGCTAAGAGAGAGTATCCAACATCTCATTGGTCATTTTCTTGGCCGATATATGCGAGACTATATGGTCCCAGACTCCATCTAGGATCATTTGTTTCATCTTAGCCATCTCCTTCTTGAATTCCTTCAAGTGATCTACATTAGTAGGTTCTGCCACAACATTTTCTGCATAGATCTTTAGTCCAAATTCATCTAGTAGAAATAACATCCTAGCCTTCCGGATGATATATTTGGAGGCTGCCTCCAACCTATCTTGATATGTAAGCCTAGTTGTCACCATATTTGTAAAAATATGAAACTGGGATCTCCTTCTACTTCCCTACTCGACTACCTATTCTAAAACTCACGCTCCCTTTTGAAATGCGCAAAATTCCTCTGTATACCTGCTCTGCCTTCAACTGCTTCCAAGAACTACTCACTCATCCTTTCTAAATGTCCTTTCCGGAACATTGGCTCTCAAATTGTAACCCCAACAACTCAAATTGCATAGTTTTGCAAACTCACATGGCCTTCTACAACTAGAAAATTATGGATCTCCTCCAAAAAAATAGAGCTGGAAACCCTCTAGGAAAATTTGGAAATTCCTTCCTCTATGTGTGCACTTTCTCTTCCACCTGGCATGGATCTTATTGTAGCAAACTGCTACAAAAACCCTCTATGCCCAAATAAGGAATCTGCTTAGCGAGAATATTGATTTACTTCGCAGAATTGCTTCCTGGCTTCACTACTGCCTATTGGAACTGCTACTGGGCTCTGCAAAATTTCATGCCACTTGCACTAGAAAAGCGAACCCTCTACCTAAAAGTTCTAACTAAAAAGCCAGTCTTTGAGCAAATATGGAAATTGAACTACCAAACTCCCTCTGAAGCTAGATAATTTCTTCCTTCTACTTCTGAGCTTCTTGTCTGATCAAATTTGCTCTGATACCATGCGAAATTTTCTAACTATTGTAGCAACTCGAAATTATTCTTCTAACTGTAATTAATTTTACAGTTTATTTTCTACGACAAACAATGAATAATTCACAACTTCAATTTTCACTAAAATAAATAAAACAGAATATAAACTAGAAAATGAGAAAACACTGGCACACACAAAAAAAAATATAACACTGTTATTTTTGGACAAAAGTCCCCAAAAAAACCCAATGTGGGAAAACTGGTGCATCGACTTAGGATTTTTATTATTAATCATTAGTGAGAAATTCTGAGTACAACTAGATGTCGATATCTTATAATCCTATAGAGAGAAATAATGACAAAAATATTATGAGGAATTTCCCTCACCCCACAAGCAATCTGGGCTCTAACTGCTAGCTCCAAGTGAGTCGTTCAAACTAGCCTGCGCATACCCTACGTCATCTTTGCGTAGCTTGCCAAACGCACTACTTGGAACAACTGCTACTCAAGATGTCCTATCTACTGCTGACTGAGAAGCTGTCTCCCCAACACTCTTGAAAAAAATTTCGGCCTCTAGAACTGAAAACAAGCTTTGCTCCAGTGAGATCAAATTTCCCTCTAGAGGATTTTGCACAACCCTTGCGTCAACCTCTTTGTGGTTATCTCTACCTCTCTGCAAGCTACTCTTTGGAATTGGAAGACTTCCTCCAGAATCATTGTCTCTGCGTGCTCTCTCTAGCTCGAACTCTTCCTGTAGAATGTTGTTGCTCTCTGGAAAATTTGAATTGCCCAAGGAAATTGATCTCAAGTGTGTTCCTCCATCTACCCATCGACCAATTCTTATAATCTCCAGTTGGGACTCCAATGACTAAGATTAAAACATAATCAATGGCTAATATTATTTCCTGGTCGATCCATGTAAGTTTCTAGAGAAATATCACCTTAATTAATTGTTTTTAATTAATCATTGTCCCTAAGTTAGACTTAAGCTAAATTTAATTACTGATTAATTAACTTAATTAAGGCATTTCTAGGTGGATTTTCCTGAGACCTTTTATAGGTTATGGAGTCCTAGTGTTTCTTAGCCTCTCTAACAATTATCGAGACTAGAACACCATATGATGCTACAAAAGCTAACAATTTTGACCTTTCACAAGGTCTCATTACATGAGGATAGGGGTGCTTGAAGTTATTTTAGTTTTGTATAAGTTAAGATGCTCAAAATATCTTACAAATAACATGGTTGCATAGTGCTCGTCGATACCTTTCCAACGATATATTATGGTCAGAAAAAACTCCTCCAAGATGAGAAGTTGTGGCCTATTGAAAATCAATATTAATTGAGGAAAAAATTACAAGGCCAAAACTTCACCATTTACAATAATAAGCAATTTACCTTCTACCATGATGTGATATAGGTTTTCATCCGCTTCACTTTTGGTGAAGCCTAAATACGTGAGGTAGTTGCCGATCTAGGTGTATGAAGCATGGGGTTCTTGTTTGAGACCGTACAACGATCACTTGAGTCTGCACACATGGGACTCTTGATCAAATGTCTCAAAACCTTCTGGTTGAATGATGTACACCTCCTCCTTAATAACCCCATTGAGAAATGTTGTCTTTGCATCCATCCAATGGATCTTCCACCCCATCTGTGCAGCGGAGAAAGAATTAATCCAATGGACGAGTACCTTGCTAAAGGAGCAAAGGTCTCCTCATAATCAATTCCCTCAACTTAAGAGTACCCCTTGGCCACAAATTTGGCCTTATACTTCTCTATGCTTTCGTTTGTTGCATGCTTAACCTTGAAGATCCATCTCAAACCCACAATTGATTTATCTGCTGGTCTTGTGACCACTTCCCAAACATTTTTCTTTACAATGGATTCATATTCCTGCATTGCATCAACCCATATAGGTTTCTCCACTACTTCCTTGAAAGAGGATGGCTTAGTCTCTACAAGCTTAGTCATAAGAGACATGTAGCTAATGTACCACTCAGGTGACCTCCTTTTCCTGTGCAAATTTGAAGGAGCTCCCACATTCTCCCTCGCATCATGCACAAGTCTATCAACTTCCCTATTGCTTTTTATGCCTTCTCTGGGTGGTTCTTCTTGAGAGGATGTTTCCACTCTGCCTCCTCTCTGATCCTCCATTTGTGGTTGCTCCAAAACATCCTGAGGCTCCTCCTTTGCAGCTAAGAGCTCTTATTTTGGTGGTATCTCAAGCTCCCTCCCAAGAGAGCACCACATTTCTTTCTCCTTATTAAATTTTACATCCCTTTGCACAACTCTCATTTTGAGGGAAGGTAAGTACACATGGTAGTTGTGAGGAGTTTCTATGTAACCCACAAATACCCCCAACTTTGTTGTCGACTCAAGCTTCTTCCTTGATTATTTGGAGACATGGTTGTAAATAGAGGCTCAAAAAATCTTGAAGTGCGACACATCCAGATGTCTCCCTAAAAAGGCCTCTTCTGGTGTAATCATGCCAAGAATCTCATGAGGACTCTGGTTCTGTAAGTAGACTCTTGTGTTGCATGCCTCTGTCCACAAATGTAGTGGTAGGCCTTGGTCAAGAAACATATCCGTCACAAGTCCCACAATCTTATGATTCTTTATCTCATCCATCCCATTCTATTGTGGGTTGTGGGGTGATATCATATCTCTTCGAATGCCTTTTTTCATATAAAAATCCTTGAATTCATTCAAAACATACTCACCTCCATTATCACTCCTGAGAGCCTTCACCTTCTTGTCAGTTTCTTTCTCAAAGAGTGCCTTGAATTATACAAACTTGGAGAATGTTTCATATTTCTTAAGCATGAAGAAGATCCAACACTTCCTCAAGAAGTCATCAATAAAAATGAAAAAAATATTTGTGTTTGGTAGTGCAAGTTATTGAGAAAGGTCCACAAACATATGAGTGGATCCTTTCCAAGACTGCATGTTCTTTGTTATCCCGGTCACGGAATGTGGATTTTGCATACTTCCCCAAGGTACATCCTGTTGCTCAAGTACTGCTTTGGGAAGTCCAATGGTTATTCGCTGCATAATTTTGAAGGTGCCATGATGCAAATGTCCAAGTCTTTTGTGCTAAAGTTCATTGACATCGTGGTTCTTCCCTTTCTTTGCCTTAGTGCCTAATGTAACACAAACTTCCACATTTAGCTTATACAAATTCTTCACATGAACCCTGATCTGCTTTACCTATCCCGTGGTTATGTGTCTCAGGAATGCTTTACCTTTGCTGAAGATCACATCATAACCACGGTCTTCCAAAACTGCAACAAAAATGAGATTTTTCTTCAAGCCTGAAATGAACATGACATCCTTGAGTTTAAGAGGGGATCTCGAATACCTATGAAAGGTGATTGTACCAATCCCGACCGCGTTGTACCTTTCATCGTCCCCCATCTTGATGTGCATATGGAGATCTCTCTCCTCCAGGTCACTGAAAAAATATCTACAACCTGTCATGTGGAACAAGGCACCAAAGTCCAAGTACCACACGCTCCCCATCACTGATCTCGCCATGCATGTGATAAGCATGAAGTCAATCTTGAATTATGAAGCCAAAGCTTCACATGTCACTCCTCCTGAGGTCTTCTTGCTTGATTTTTTTTGTGTGGAAACTTCGTGGCATAGTGTCCAAATTCATGGTAATTGAAGCATTTAATTTTTCGACAAATATTTCTTCTTTCCCCCTTGGCTGAATTCTGGTTCACTTTGAGATTTCTTCCCTTTTCCCTCCTTTCCCTTTCCAACCAATGAAAAATTTTCTTCATCCACACCCTTGGATGAAGTCCCATCTTTGGTATTTTGCCTTATTTCCTCCTGTAGCAAATCATACCATAAGCATTCCCAATTTGGTATTTTCTCCCTCCCGTTCACTGAATCTTGGTAGCTATGCCAGCAACTGGGAAGACATAGAAGAGCTAGGCTTACCAAGTCATCTTTATCAACATTAATACCAGACCCACCAAGTTCATCACAAACTTGTGTGAATTTGCTAAGATACTATAGAATAGTGTCATTCTTCTACATCTTGATATTTCTAAGTCTATCCTTGAGCACCAGCTTCCCGTGGTCACCATTATTCTCGAACAATTATGTTAGTGCTTTCCACATTGCGGAAGGAGTTTCTTTCTTGTGGATATTTGAGACAATGTGATGTTGTACTTCCTCCAAGATTATTCTCCTCACCTTGGCTACATTTTTCTTCCACTGAGAAAGGTTATGGGCATCATATGTTTGTGGTTTTGCAACATATGTCTTGATTTATTCTAGCAATCCATTGTCAACCAATACCACCTCCATGTGATCCTTCCAGGTGATGAAATTAGAGCTACCTTCCAAAGTATACTCTAGCCTCACCCCGTTGAAGGTCATCTTCTCAGCTCTGAAGAGATCCTGCTACATTGAACTACAGATTTGATCCTCCTTAGAAACAAATTTGAAATTCCTGTTCTAATGTGAATCCTGCTTTGATACCAAGTAGAAATTATGGTGTATATTTGCAAATCCTCATGAAGTTTTAATCAAAATCACAAGATACAAACCGACTCTACTACTTTGTGGAATTGAATTCACAATTTATAACATCAATCACAAACATGTAATAAGAAATAACACACATGCACACAATATTTTTCCCAGGAAAAACAATTTGTTAACAACCCCAATGCCTACTTGCATTAATTTGATGAATAGAGATGTACTACAATTGCTTGCTCAATCTAAGCAGAACCTGCAAGTGAATAACCTATCTCTCTGCTCACTGAGAAGCTTTGACCCATACTTAGTCAATTTCTGCCTTTGCTTGAGCCCATATTTCCTTGCACAATTCCTGAGGAAATTAGGCCCCTATTATTTAGGAATTTCCTAAAAAATGACTGCACAATTCCCAAGGTTGATCATCTAACTGCATGCAACATCTATACACTCAAGACTAATCTACAATTGATGTTACACTGCCTTGAAATCTCCACCACAGCTGGGGAACTCAAATTCTTTGCATGCACTAGATATTTTGGGATGATTGATCAGTTAGCTAGATGATCAATGAGTTAGACTAAAGTCTCACTGCACAACTAACCTTCCACTAGTCCCTTCAACAGTTAGAACTAGTTTAACTAAAAACATCTTGAAATAACTAACCTTGATTGCTACAAATTAGTAATCACACATGCTAAACTGAATTCCAACTCCTCTAACTCGAATTTACTAAGTAAATTGGGTGACACAAGCCGTGTTACAGAAGTTAACTGTATCCAAGTTTTCTTTTGATGTGGAAATTCAAATTTTCTAAATTTAATCAAGGCAAAATCAAATTCAGAATTTCTTGCTACATTTTTCAACACTCCCTCTCAACAAGAAAGGGATTATCAACCACCGCTATCCTACACCCGTGGAACTTGAACTTCCCTCTCAACAAGGCCTTTGCCAAAATGTCAACATCTTGTTCCTTTGTCTGAATGTCTCGTAGCAACGTTATTCGCCTCTGCACACAATCCCGTAAATGGTGATATCATATATCTATATGCTTGTATTGATCGTGAAACACAAGATTCTAAGAGAGCTTAATGCAACTCTGATTATCACAATAGATCTCAGTTATATCCATCATCTGATCAAACAATCCCACAAGTGTCTTTCTCATCTAGATCGCCTCACATGTCGCTGGACTTGCATTCACATATTCTGCTTTTGTCGAGCTAAGTTCCATAGATATTTGCTTCCTGTTGTACCAAGAAATCGTTGTGGATACAACACTAAAAATTCCACCTAATGTACTATTTCGGTCTGATGGACTCCTTGCTCAATCTGCATCTATGAAGCCACACATCTTCACTCCCTTTGTCCATCTATACTATAGTCCAAACTTGGCAGTGCCTCTAAGGTACCGTAAAACATGCTTAGTTGCCTTCTAATATAATTAGGTTGGCCTAACCATGCCTTGGCTCAGCTAGTTGACTACATAGCACATAAATGGTAGCATCCACTTCTTCACCTGAATTGGCATCCTCCTTCCTCTAGTTGGTTGCTAGAGGTGTCTCCATGATTTTACAATTGTCCATGTGAAATCTCTGTAGTATCTCATTTGCATACTTTCCTAGAGACACAAACAATTTGCCATCGCCTTGCCATACTTCCAATCTGAGGAAGTAGTGAATGAGGTCCATGACCTTCATTTAAAATTCCCTTGCAAACTCCTCCTTGCAAGATCTGATCAGTTGCTCATCACTAGTTAAAATCAAATCATTAACATAAAAGACAATAATAAGCAATTTACCTTTTACCAGGATGTGATAGAGGTTTGCATTCGCTTCACCTTTGGTGAACCCCAAACCAGTGAGATAGCTATTGATCTTGGTGTACCAAGCACGGGGTGCTTATTTCATATTGTACAACGCTTGCTGGAGTCTGCAGAAGCTGGGTACCTGTCATGTCCTCTTAGTTTGTTTCTGTTTGTGGATTATTTTGTTTTTTTAGGGTTTGACGTTTCTATTTATGATTTTTTTTTGTTTCTATATAGCTATTTGCATTTCATGTGAATATTCTTTTGATCCATTTTCTCACCTTCAAAAAAAAAAATTTTGCCCTCCCTTTTGATTGCCTTGTTTCAATTTTAGTCTCATATAATTATTATTTTTGTTATAGGATCTTGACTCATTAATCAGGGCTTGATTCCTCTCTCTCTCTCTCTCTCTCTCTCTATATAATATATATTATATATTTATTGACTTTGTCCTATTCTTGGTGACTTAGATTATTATTATTATTTTATATTATTAGAAATTATAAATATATTCTTAAACGAGCGTTATAGGAATATTATTTGATCTTAATAATCATTATTAAAATATTATTTTTCATAAACTAGATGTTAATTAAATAATAATAATAATAATACCCCTTTGATTTCTTTGTTTTAATTTTAGTCTCGTTTAGTTATTATTTTTGTTATAGGACCTTGACTCGTTACTCAGGTCTTGACTCCTATTTATTTATTTATTTATTTACTCTGTTCCCTGTATTTGGTTGACTTGGATTGTTTGTTTCTTATTAATGTTTACGTTTGTTTGTTTGTTTGTTTTTTTGTTTTTTGTTTTGTTTTTGTTTTGTTTTTTTGTTTTTTTGTTTTTGTTTTTTGTTGTTTTGTTTTTTTTTTTTTTTTTTGTTTTTGTTTTTTTTGTTTTGTTTTTTGTTTTTTTTTTTTTTTAATATTACGTATTATTTATTTTTATTTATCTTATTATTTACATAATATTGTTATTCTTAAACTAGTTGTTATAAGAATAATATTTGATCTTAGTAATCATTATTAAAATATTATTTTTCATAAACTATCAGTTATATGATATTTTGGTCTCTACATCGCCCTCTATTTAAGCTTGTGCCATGATCTTCATCTTCATCTATTCCTGATGATGAACCACACTAGTTGGTTCGAAATGCATTGACAAAATTTTCTCCTATGTGATTTCTACCAAAAATACTCTTCTTAATGTAATATGGATCACAAAAGCCCGAATTCAGAAATTACTACCCTATACGGAAGGGCCACTACTATTAAAGTTCATTAGTTTGAATAGTCTCGTGTAAGGGTTTCCAAGTTGAAGACAAATCTGACTTTTCTTAAACGATGTAGAGATCCGCCCCTTGTTCCGTTGTTCGCTTAGATTAAGCATCCGCTTAATAATTTTGGTTACCTTCACATTTTTCTTAATGTGAGTTTGGCTTTAGTTCGTCTGGAGATTGGCAAGGTTAGAAAGAGTCTTGCTTTTGTTTCTCATGGTTTGATTTCTCTTCATTTGGAGCTTTCGAATATGATTTCTACTCCTCTTTGGTCCCACATTGAGGCATGCGTTGTGCTAAAATCAATTCGAATGGAAGAGATCTGGAAAGTTGAGCAATCTAAAAAGTTCCTCAAGCTCTTAGAGAAGTCTTTCTCACAAGGTATTGGCACTTATCATTTTTGTGATTCTTCGTCGAGCATAATCAATCCTAATTAGGTCTTTGCGCTCAGATCTTAGGTTGACTGTATCTCTCCTCCTTCCGCTATTGACGGTGATGAAGCTACATCAGTTGATAATACTAATAATAATAATAACAATATTAATAGAGTTGATAATAATAATAATAATAACAACAACAACAACAACAACAACAATAATAATGGAATTACTAATAACAATAATTATAATGAAGTTAATCATAATAATAATAATAATAAGAATAGTAGTACGGGAGTTAATAATTATCTTTTTAATTCTAATAATAATAATACTAGGAATAGTTTTAGAACTTTAGATTTGAATAAAATTGTTGGTTCTAATTTTCTTCCTTCCTATGGCAATAAGGTTGTTAATCTCTCTTGTTTTTCTTTTGACCCCCCAACCTTTAGTCTTTTAGAGAAGGGTTTGAGTTTTTCCCTTGCTCCTAGAAAGATCCTGGTTGACGATATCATCTATGACATTGAATATGATATTAGAGACTTACCAGAAGTCACTAAGGATATCATTAGACAAACTGTTGGGTTGCCCTTAGAAAGGCAAGGCCCCGCAAGAACAACATCAGTAAGATTGAAATTGGCTCTCTCATGTCCTTAAACAATAACAAAGATATTTTATTCTCAAAGCCGACAAGGGTGGTTCTGTAGTTATTCTTGATAAAGAGGATTATAAGAGGAAGATATTGGATCATCTCTTGAATAGTGGGAGCTATAGGAAACTTAGTAAGGATCCCTTGAAGAAGATATCCAAAAGTGTGGCTCTTGCTATTAAGACCAGTAGCTCAGTCAACTCATTCAGTCATAAGCTCATTGAGAGTAGCCCTCTTACCCCCAGAGTCTATGGACTTCCTAAGATCCATAAGGAAGGAGCTCCTTTGAGACCCATTGTCAACATGATAGGAGGTCCGACTTATCTTCTTCCTAAATATTTAGCAATGAAGCCTAAACCCTTATAGGTAACACATATTCCTTTGTCAAGGAATCTACTTCGTTTGTCAATTAGTTGAAATATTTCAGGCTTGATCTTGATGACAAGTTTGTGAGTTTCGATGTGGTCTCCCTCTACACTAATATCCCTATCATCGAGGCCATCGAGGTCATTAAGCATATTCTCGTGCAAGGGTTTCCAAGTTGAAGACAAATCTGACTTTTCTTAAACGATGTAGAGATCCGCCCCGTGTTCCGTCGTTCGCTTAGATTAAGCATCCGCTTAATAATTTTGGTTACCTTCTCATTTTTCTTAATGTGAGTTTGGCTTTAGTTCGTCTGGAGATTGGCAAGGTTAGAAAGAGTCTTGCTTTTGTTTCTCATGGTTTGATTTCTCTTCATTTGGAGCTTTCGAATATGATATCTACTCCTCTTTGGTCCCACATTGAGGCATGCGCTGTGCTAAAATCAATTCGAATGGAAGAGATCTGGAAAGTTGAGCAATCTAAAAAGTTCCTCAAGCTCTCAGAGAAGTCTTTCTCACAAGGTATTGGCACTTATCATTTTTGTGATTCTTCGTCGAGCATAATCAATCCTAATTAGGTCTTTGCGCTCAAATCTTAGGTTGACTGTATCTCTCCTCCTTCCGTTATTGACGGTGATGAAGCTACATCAGTTGATAATACTAATAATAATAATAACAATATTAATAGAGTTGATAATAATAATAATAACAACAACAACAACAACAACAACAACAACAACAATAATGGAATTACTAATAATAATAATTATAATGAAGTTAATCATAATAATAATAATAATAAGAATAGTAGTACGGGAGTTAATAATTATCTTTTTAATTCTAATAATAATAATACTAGGAATAGTTTTAGAACTTTAGATTTGAATAAAATTGTTGGTTCTAATTTTCTTCCTTCCTATGGCAATAAGGTTGTTAATCTCTCTTGTTTTTCTTTTGACCCCCCAACCTTTAGTCTTTTAGAGAAGGGTTTGAGTTTTTCCCTTGCTCCTAGAAAGATCCTGGTTGACGATATCATCTATGACATTGAATATGATATTAGAGACTTACCAGAAGTCACTACGGATATCATTAGACAAACTGTGCGGTTGCCCTTAGAAAGGCAAGGCCCCACAAGAACAACATCAGTAAGATTGAAATTGGCTCTCTCATGTCCTTAAACAATAACAAGGATATTTTGTTCTCAAAGCCGACAAGGGTGGTTATGTAGTTATTCTTGATAAAGAGGATTATAAGAGGAAGATGTTGGATCATCTCTTGAGTAGTGGGAGCTATAGGAAACTTAGTAAGGATCTCTTGAAGAAGATATCCAAAAGTGTGGCTCTTGCTATTAAGACCAGTATCTCAGTCAACTCATTCAGTCATAAGCTCATTGAGAGTAGCCCTCTTACCCCCAGAGTCTATGGACTTCCTAAGATCCATAAGGAAGGAGCTCCTTTGAGACCCATTGTCAACACGATAGGAGGTCCGACTTATCTTCTTCCTAAATATTTAGCAATGAAGCCTAAACCCTTATAGGTAATACATATTCCTTTGTCAAGGAATCTACTTCGTTTGTCAATTAGTTGAAATATTTCAGGCTTGATCTTGATGACAAGTTTGTGAGTTTTGATGTGGTCTCCCTCTACACTAATATCCCTATCATCGAGGCCATCGAGGTCATTAAGCATATTATAGATCCTGATACTGCTAAGTTAGTTGATATCTGTTTTACCTCTACACTCTTTTCCTTCAATGGGGAATTCTATGAACAAACTTGTGGCGTTGCCATGGGTTCCCCCCTCTCCCTTGTGGTGGCTAATCTATTCATGGAGGATTTTGAATCAAGGGCCTTGGCCTCTTCTCGTCTTTGGCCTAGGATATGGAAGAGGTTTGTGGATGACACTCGTGTCATTTGGTCACATGGCAAGGAAGAGTTGGACCTTTTTTTCCTTCATCTTAATAATCAGTCTAATTCCATAACTTTCACCATGGAATTTGAAAGTAACAATAGTCTACCCTTCCTTGACGTCCTCCTCTCAAGGAATGAAGATGGATCTTTTTTGCGTCGAGTCTTTCAGAAGAAAACTCACACAGAGCAATATCTTCATGCTAATTCTCATCATTTCCTGACTCAAAAGCTTGGTGTTGTTAATACTTTAGCGACTAGACCTTTAAGGGTTTCTAATGATAACCATCTCATTGAGGAGAAAGCACACCCCTTGAGTGTTTTATTTAATAATGGGCATAGTAGACACCAATGTACTAAGGCTTTCCTCAAAGCTGAAAAAGGTCCTAAGGCTAAGAAAAAACCAAGGATCATTTTTTTTTGGTTTCAACTCCCTTTTATCCAAGGAACTATGGACAAGATTGCGAGGATCCTAAAGAAGCATAAGGTTCCTTCAACCTTTAGGCCTCTAAATACCATCTGAAGCTCCATAAGATCTGTTAAAGACCCCATGGACCCCAAAAATATATAAGGTGTTTATGTTATCCATTGCTCTTGTGGGACTTCCGACATTGGTGAGACTGGTCGCTTGATTAATCAAAGGACTTGCGAGCATGCAACTGACATCAAGCATGGCAGGACCCGCTCCTCTACTTTGGCAGAAAATGCAGAAAAATCTAGGCATCACATCTGCATTGAAGAGGTCCATGTCATTGCCAAGGTTAGTCATTTCCATCATTTTAAATTCACGGAGGCCTTGGAAATCGAAAAAAGACCCAATAATTTAAATAAAGATGGTGGTTGGAATATTAGCAGAAATTGGGTCCTTGTCTTGTCCACCTAGTTTGTTTATGTTTGCAGATTATTTTGTTTTTTTAGGGTTTGGGGTTTCTATTTATGATTTTTTTGTTTCTATATAGGTATTTGCATTTAATGTTGATATTATTTTGATCTGTTTTCTCACCTTTCAAAAAAAAAAAAAATTTCCCTCCCTTTTGATTGCTTTGTTTTAATTTTAGTCTCATTTAATTATTGTTTTTGTTATAAGATCTTGACTCATTAATCAAGTCTCTCTCTCTCTCTCTCTCTCTCTCTCTCTATATATAAATATATATATAATACTATCTATATATTATCTATATATATATTAATAATATATATATATAATAATATATATATATATATCTATCTATATATATATAATATATATATATATATAAATATATATAATATATATTGACATTGTTCCCCTATCTTTGGTTGATTTGGGATTGTTGTGTTTCTTATTAAGTTTAAAGTTTAGATCTTCTTTAATATATAATATTATAAAATATATATATATATATATTAAATCTTAAACTAGTCGCTTATAGGAATATTATTTGATCTTAATAATCATTATTAAAATATATTTTTCAATAAACTAGCTGGTTAAAGAAATGCAATAATAATAATAATTTACCCTCCACTTGATTGCTTTTGTTTTAATTTAAGTCTTCCTTTAATATTATTTTGTTATATGGATCTGACTCATCTATGAGGTCTTGACTCCTATATAAATATATATATATAAAAATAATATATATATATTGGGACTTGTTCCTCTTGTTATTGTTACTTGGATGTTTGTTTTCTTATTAAATGTTAAACAGTTTTTTATCTTTCTTTAATTAATATTATTAATTTAAATTTTTTTATCTTAAATTAATTATTACAAATTATAATATTATTATTCTTAAACTAGCCGTTATAGGAATATTATTTGATCTTAATAATCATTATTAAAATATTTATTTTCATAAACTAGTTGTTATATGATATTTTGGTCTCTACATCGCCGTCTATTTAAGCCTATGCCATGATCTGCATCTTCATCTGGTCCTAATGATGAACCACACTAGCTGGTTCGAAACGCTTCGGCAAAATTTTCTCCTATGTGATTTCTACCAAAAAGACTCTGCTTAACACATAAGGCTCCTGATCAAATGTCTCAAAACCTTCTGGTTGCTCAATGTACACTTATTCCTCAATAAACCAATTGAGAAATGTTGTTTTTACTTCCATAAGATGGATCTTACACCCCATCTATGCATCCATAGCAAGAATTGATCTAATGGATGAACACTTTGCTACAAGAGCAAAGGTCTCCCCATAGTCAATTCCATCAACTTGAGAGTACCCCTTGGCCACAAATATGGCCTTATACTTCTCTATGCTTTCATCTGCTGCATGCTTAACCTTGAAGATCCATCTCAAGCCCGCAACTGATTTATCTACTGGTCTTAGGACCACTTCCCAAAGACTGTTCTTTAAATGGATTTGTATTCCTCCACCATTGCATCAACCCATACAGGTTTCTCTTCTGCTTCCTCGAAAGAGAATGGCTAAGTTTCTACAAGCTCAATCATTAGAGCCATGTAGTCGGTGTACCGCTCAAGTGACCTCCTTTGCTTGTGCAAATTTGAAGGAGCTCCCAATTCTCCCTCCCATCTTGCATAAGTCTATCAGCTTCCCTGGTTCTTTTTTTGCCTTCTTTGGATGGTTCTGCTTGAGTGGATGTCTCCACTCTACCTCCTCCCTGATCCTCCATTTGTGGTTGCTCCACAACTTCTTGAGGCTCCTCCTTTGGATAAGAGCTCCTCTTCTGGTGGGATCTGAAGCTCCCTCTCAAGAGAGCACTGCATCTCTTTCTCCTCATTAAACTTTACATCCCTTTGCACAATTGTCATTATGAGGAAAGGTAAGTACACACGATAGTTGTGAGGAGTTTTTGTGTAACCCACAAATACCCCAAACTTTGATGTCGGCTCAAGATTCTTCCTTGATTCTTTGTAGACATGGCAGTAAATAGAGGCTCCAAAAATATCGATGTGCAACGTGTCTAACTTTCTCCCCAATAAGGCCTCTTCTGGTGTAATCATACCAAGTATTCGATGAGGACTCCAGTTCTACAAGTAGATTGTTATGTGTAGAAATTCCCACCTATAGATCACTTGATAATGCAATAGACTTAAGCAAAATACTTGTTCTACTTCTACAACCAATTTAGTAGAAGCTTAATCGAACATGAGCAACATCAATAAGAACACATATAATTGATAAGAAGGAATCAATCACACATAACAAAGAAGATATAACCCGGGAAAAGCCTCAGCCTAAAACCCCAACTCTATATTATCATACAAGTGGTAATATAGCCAGTATTACAAAAAGAATTAGTTCAAAAGCTATCCCGCTCTCTCTGCAATACCTCTGCTACTCATAGACAGTCAAAGGCCTCTCCCAAACCTTCTCCTCTACCCTCCAAGCCTCCTATTTCTTTGCTCAATTTTCCCTGGGGTCCAGTGTAGCCACTTGTGTGAATTGGTCTCTTCACACTCACTAACTTCTAATCCAATTACGTAGTCATGAAGGAGATAAATCCTCATCATGGGTGAGCTTCCTTTATAGGAAAAATATTCATCCAACTGATAGTACATTGTACCTTCTCTAATCTTAATTGGGTCTCTGTCTGAACTGACATGCATGAGTTATTCATGAGAGAATATTCAGTTATCTGACTAGCATGCATTAACTAACTGAACTTACTTGATTTAAACAAACTGTTTAAATCAAATATAACTGGAATTGACTTAGTTAAATGAGCCAACTAATTACAACTCAAATTAGAACTCATCCTTATCTCTTTAACTGATGGATAAATTCCTCAATTAATGGAGAAACTATTGCATGTCCTCACATAGACTTCATGTTTGAATTTTCTCAACTAATTAACTCATGGAGAATTAATTAATTTATTTTCAAATAGTTGTTAAGTTCAAATTCGAATTTTACTTCCTATTTCTAGTTCAGGGACTGACTAAAATAGGAATCCATCCTAAATTGCTAAAAATAGAAATGCTATTTTTAGCACTTCCATTTTTCATTTTTAGTTGCTCAATCTAGCACTGGTACCCAAACTGCTATTTATAACAGTGCTATTTTTAACATTTCTTGTTTCTATTTTCAACACTCCCTCTCAACAAGAAAGACATTTAACTTGAACCCGATCCTGTACCTTTGGAATGTTATGCATGCAACACTTCTCCCAAGTGTGGTTGCTCCAACAACTCTAGAAACAAAAAAAGCTCTCCACTGACTTCTCTGTTTGGCTAGAAACATACTCTGATGTTGAAGCTCTACTTGCTGCTAACAATTGCTCCCCCTCTGACCTCTGAGCTGCTGCAACACTCCATGCATCTCACACCAATTCACACCTCTTTGTGCCATCCTGCACTGGTGCAACACTCCTGTGCCTCTCACATTGTTGCAGCCTGCTAACTCTACACAGTCCTGGGACTCCCGCACTGTAGCTCTCTCTGCTGCTCTGCCTGCATCTATCTCTACCCACTCAGTCAGTCCTACTACTCCTCGTCAGGGATTTTGTAGAAAAGTCGAATCAAGGAGGTTGGGTACCTCAAGGATCCTGCCCCTAGTCTCTGTGGGACAATCACTCCACATCACCCCACCTCCTACCTGGAGGTATGGCTGCATGTGCTCCCTCTGCCCACCTAGCTTGAAGTTTCCCCCTACTGGAGGTCTCTACATGAGTAGATGTCTCTACTCGATCTCCTCTTAGCTTCCCTTGTTGTTGCTGCTCCACAACCTCCTGAAGCTGTTGCACCAATCGTGGCTCCTCCACAATTGTTTGAGACTTCTTCTGGCGCTGCATGTTGAGAGGTAATTTACTCTCCCTCTCAACCACCAAGTATTTAACCTTTTCCTTGCTCCTCAAGGCTTTGCATGCATCTTGTACCTCAAGTGCATACAGGTTCTTGGCTAGCACACCAATCTGTTTAATCTTTTTGGCCATCACGAAATTTTCTTGAAAAAGAGCTAATTTTAAATCAGCGATATCTCCCTCATCCGAACTCCGATTCAGCCGATTTGTTTTTTGAAATTGGGTATTTTTTTGCAAGGAATCCAGATCTGCTATTTGTTTATGACAATTTTGTGCGAAAATTTTCATTTCTGCTCTGAAAACTCGAGGCCCAATTTTTTATTTTCTTTGATTTTTCTTCTTCGTATACTGTTCACTGCTTCGATCACCTTTTCTCTAATACCATATAGAAATTCCCACCTGTAGATCACCTGATACTGCAATAGACTAAAGCAAAATACTTGATCTACTTCTACAACCAATTTAGCAGAAGCTTAACCGAACATGAGCAACATCAATAAGAACACATATAACTGATAAGAATGAACCAATCACACATAACAAAGAAGATATAACATGGGGAAAGCCTCAGCTTAATACCCCAACTCTGTATTATCATACAAGTGGAAATATAGCCAGTATTACAAAAAGAATCAGCTCAAAATCTATCCTGCTGTCTCTGCAATACCTCTGCTGCTCATAGAGAGCCAAAGGTCTCTCTCAAACCTTCTCCTTTGCCCTCCAAGCCTCCTATTTCTTTGCGCAATTTTCCTTGGGGTCCAGTGTAGCCACTTGTGTGAATTGGCCTCTTCACACACTCACTAACCTCTGATCCAACTACGCAGTCCTGAAGGAGATAAATCCTCATCATGGATGAGCTTCCTTTAAAGTAAAAATATTCATCCAATTGATAGTACACTGTCCCTTCTCTGATCTCAACTGGGTCTCTATCTGAACTGACATTCATGAGTTATTCATGAGAGAATATTCAGTTATCTGAAGAACAGTAGTTATATGCTAGCATGCATTAACTAACTGAACTTACTTAATTTAAACAAACTGTTTAAATCAAATATAATTGGACTTGACTTAGTTAACTAAGCCAACTAATTACAACTCAAATTAGAACTCATCCTTATCTCTTTAATTGATGGATAAATTCCTCAATTAATGGAGAAACTGTTGCATGTCCTCACATAGACTCCATGTTTGAATTTTCTCAACCAATTAATTCATGGAGAATTAATTAATTTATTTTCAAACAGCTGTTAAGTTCAAATTCGAATTTTACTTCCTATTTCTAGTCCAGGGACTGACTAAAATAGGAATCCATCAATTGTTATTTTTAGCACTTCCATTTTTCATTCCTTGTTGCTCAATCTAGCAGTGGTACCCAAACTACTATTTATAGCAGTGTTATTTTTATAACTTCTATTTTTAGCATTTCTTGTTGCTATTTTCAACATTATGTTGCATGCCTCTACCCACAAATGTAGTGGTAGACCTTGGTTATGCAAAATAGCCCTCGCAGCTCCCACAATGCTACGATTCTTTCTCTCGGCCACCCCATTCTGTTGTGGGTTATGGGGTGTTGTCAACTCTCTTTGAATGTTGTATTTCACACATAATACATTGAATTCATTTGAAACATACTCACCTCCTTTGTCGCTCATGAGAGCCCTCACCTTCTTGCGAATTTCTTTCCCAAACAATGCTTTGAATTATACGAACTTGGCGAATGTCACATCTTTCCTCCACATGAAGAAGATCCAACACTTCCTTGAGAAGTTATCAATAAGAATGACAAAATATTTGTGTCTTCCAGTGGAGGCTGTCGAGAAAGGTCCACAGAGATCAGAGTGGATATTTTCCAAGATTGCATGTGCTTTGTTATCCTGATCATAGAATGTGGATTTTTCATACTTCCCCAAGGTACATCATTTGTATATATCTTATTGTTCAAATGCTCCTTTGGGGAGGCTCATGGTTATTTGCTGCATAATTTTTAAGATGCCATGATGCAAACGACCAAGTCTTATGTGCCAAAGTTCACCGACATCACGAATCTGCCCTTTCTCCACCTTAGTGCTTAATGCAACAAAATCTTTCACATCTAGCTTATACATGTTCTTCACATGAACCTTGATTTGCTTCACCTATCTCGTGGATATGTGTCTTAGGAATGCTTTTCCTTTGCTGAATATCACATCATAACCATAGTCTTCCAGAATTGCAATAAAGATGATATTTTTCTTTAATCCTGGAACGAACATGACATCCTTGAGTTTGAGAGTGGATCATGACTCCCTCTAAAAGGTGACTGTACCAATCATGGTTGCATTGTATCTTCCGTCATCCCCCATCTCGATGTGCATCTGGATATCTTTATCCTCCAGGTCACGGAAAAAATATCTACAACTTGTCATGTGGAAAGAGGCACCAGAGTCTAAGTACCACACGCTCCCCATCACTGTGCCTACCATGCATGCGATAAGGGTGAAGTCAAGCCCCAACTATAAAGTCAAATATTCACCTGCCACTACTCCTGAAGTATTCTTGCTTGGATTTTTGTGTGGACACTTCGTGGATAGTGCCTGAATTCATGACAATTGAAGCATTTAACTTTGGAAATATATTTCTTCTTATCCCCTTGGCTGGATTTTGGTTTGGTTTTTAGATTTCTTCCCTTTTTCGTTTTTTCCCTTTCCAACCAATGCAAAGTTTTCTTCATCATCGCCCTTGGATGAAGTACCACCTCTGGTATTTCGAATTATTTCCTCCTGTACTAAATTAGACCATAAGCATTCCCATTTAGTAGTTTCTCCCTCCCATTCACCGAATATTGCTAGCTATATCAGCTCTTGGGAAGGCCTAGAAAGGCTAGGCTTACCAAGTCTTCTTCTACAACATTAACACCAACCCCACCAAGTTCATCATGAACTTGCTTAGATACTGTAGAATAGTGTCATTCTTCTACATCTTGATATTTCGAAGTTTATCCTTGAGCGCCAAATTCTTGTGGTCACCACTATTCTTGAACAATTATGTCAATGCTTTCCACATTGCAAAAGGAGTTTCTTTCCCATGGAGATTTAAGACAATGTGATCCCGTACTCCCTCCAATATTATTCTCCTCTCCTTGGCTACATATTCTTCCACTAAGCAAGGTTTTGGGCATCAGATGCTTTTGGTTTTGTAAAATTTGTCTTGATGTATTCTAGAGATCCATTGTCATCCAATATCACCTCCATGCATTCCTTCAATGTGATGAAATTAGAGCTGCCCTCAAAGGCATACTCTAGCCTCAAACCATTGAAGACCATCTTCTCAACTCTGAAGAGATCCTGCTACATTGAATTACAATTTCGATCCTCCTGAGACACAATTTTGGAATTCCTGTTCTAATGTGAATCCCGCTCTGATACCATGTAGAAATTATGGTGTAGATTTACAATTTCTCATGAAGTTTTAATCAAAATCACAAGACACAAACCTTCTTTACTATTCTGCGGAATTCAATTCACAATTTAGAACATCAATCACAAACATGTAATGAGAAATAACACACATGCATACAATATTTTTCCCAGGGAAAACAATCTGCTAACAACCCCAATGCCTACTTGCATTAATTTGATGAATAGAGATGTACTACAATTGCTTGCTCAATCTAAGCAGAACCCGCAAGTGAATAACCTATCTCTCTGCTCACTAAGAAGCTTTGACCCATGCTTAGTCAATTTCTGCCTTTGCTTGATCCCATATTTCCTTGCGTAATTCCTGAGGAAATTAGGCCCCTATTATCTAGGAATTTCCTCAAAAATGATTGCACAATTCCCAAGGTTGATCATCTAACTGCATGCAACATATCTACACTCATGACTAGTCTACAAGTAATGTTACACTACCTTAGAATCTCCACCACAGTTGGGAACTTGAATTCTCTGCACGCACTAGCTATTTTGGGCTGATTGATGAGTTAATTGGATGATCAATGAGTTAGACTAAAGTCTCACGTCACAGTTGACCTTCCACTAGTTCCTTCAACAACTATAACTAGTTGAATTGAAAACAACTTGAAATAACTTAAGTTGATTGCTACAAATTATCAATCACACATGCTAAACTGAACTCCAACTCCTCTAACTTGAATTTACTGATTAAAATGGGTGACACAAGCCATGTCACAAAAGTTAACTGCATCCAAGTTGTTTGTTGATTTAGAAATTCTATTTTTCTCAATTTAATCAAGGCAAAATCAAATCGATAATTTCTTGCTACATTTTTCAACACTCCCTCTCAAAAAGAAAGGGATTATCAACCATCCCTATCCTGCACTTGTGGAACTTGAACTTCCCTCTTGACAAGGCCTTTGCCAAAATTTCAGCATCTTATACCTCTATTGGAATGTATTGTAACAACATTATCCGCCTATGCACACAGTCTCGTAAATGGTGATACCAGATATCTATATGCTTGGATTGATCGTGAAATACAAGATTCTCAAAGGGCTTGATGCAACCCTGATTATCACTGTAGAAAATAGTTGGATTCATCATCTGACCAAATTCTCCCACAAGTATCTTTCTCATCTAGATCACCTCACATGCTGCTTGACTTGCAATCATGTATTCTACTTCTACTGAGTTGAGCACCACAGATCTTTGCTTCATGTTATACCAGGAAACTGTTGCAGACTATAGCAGGAAACCGTTGCGGACCGAACACTAAATATTCCACCTGATGTACTCTTTCTGTCTAATGGACTCCCCGCCCAATCTTCATATGTGAAGCTGCACAACTTCACTCCCTCTATCCGTTTGTACCATAGCCCAAACTAGGTAGTGCCTCCGAGGTACCGTAAAACATGCTTAGATGCCTTCCAATATAATTTGGTTGGCCTAACCATAGGTTGACTCAAGTGGTTGAGTGCATAACACATATCTAGTCATGTGTTCGCAAGATACATCAATGAAACCACTAGCTGTCGATAAAAGGTAGCATCCACTTCTTCACCTAAAGTGGAACCCTCCTTCCTCCTGTTGGTCGCTAGAGGTGTCTCCATGGGTTTACAACTTTCCATGCAGAATATCTATAGTATCTCATTTGCATACTTGTCTTAAGACACAAATAGTTCCCCATCACATTGCCATACTTCCAATTCGAGGAAGTAGTGCATGAGGCTCATGTCCTTCATTTCAAATTCCCTTGCAAGATCTAATCAACTGCTCGTCACCATTTAAAATCAAAGCCTCAACATATAAGACAATACTAAGCAATTTAGCATCGACGAAGATGTGATATAGGTTTGCATCCACTTCACTTTTGGTGAAGCCCAAACCAGTGAGATAGTTGTCGATCCTGGTGTACCAAGCACAAGGTTCTTGTTTGAGACCGTAAAACACTTGCTTAGGTCTCCACACATGAGACTCCCGATCATATATCTTAAAACCTTCTAGTTTCTCGATGTACACCTCCTCCTCAATAACCTCATTGAGAAATGATGTTTTTACATCCATTTGGTGGATATTCCACCCATCTGTGCAGCCAAAGCAAAAATTGATCTAATGGATGAGTACCTTGCTATAGGAGCAAAGGTCTCCTCATAGTCAATTCCATCAACTTGAGAGTACCCCTTGGCAACAAATATCACCTTATACTTGTCTATGTTTTTGTCTGTTGCATGCTTAACCTTGAAGATCCATCTCGAACCCACAAATGATTTATATGCTAGTCTTGGGATCACTTCCCAACACTGTTCTTTACAATGGATTCATATTCCTCCACCATTGCATCAACCCATACAGGTTTCTACATTACTTCCTCAAAAGAGGATACCTCAGTCTCTACAAGCTCAGTCATTAGAGTCATGTAGCCAATGTATCGCTCAGGTGACCTCCTTTGCCTGCGCAAAATTGAAGGAGCTCCTAGAGTCTCCCTCTCATCCTACACAAGTTTATCGACTTCCTTGGTTCTTTTTTTGCCTTCTCTAGATGGTTCTTCTTGTTTGGATGTCTCCACTTTTCTTCCTCTTTGATCCTGAATTTGTGGCTTGATCCAGGATTTTTTTGCTATGGATACATTATTAAATTACATATAACAGAGCACTTAAAAACCATGGAAAAAGATAAAAAGACATAATCACGCATGAGATCAAGACATAGAGATTTGATTATGGAGTTCATCCAATTTGGACTACGTCTGTGGGCCCTACTCAATAGTGGGGAGGCCTTCATTCATTAAATGGCATGAAAAGAGAAGAAGTACAAGCATATTTTACATAAACACCCTTATACCTCCAATATGGAATATTGATGACAAATGGAGAGCCCAACTCTAGAAACAGATAGCACCACTGACTTCCTGGCGGAAAATGGTGTAAAATCGCCTTTCCAAACACCCATTTCTGATAAAAGGGCTTTCTTCACCTTCTCAGAACCTTCTAATTTCTGAGGTAGGGTCCCGACCACCTGGAAGGAGCAAGTGTCGTTGCTCTGTTCTATAAATATATGTTGTTCTTTACTGCTCTCCCCCTCTCATTGTCCATATAACCCACTTTATATTCAGGTGGGCAGATTCCTCCATAAACTGGGCAGTTTCAACAAAGGACAAATTTAGCAAGTGGTTCGTTTCAACAATCGGAAGACAACTCATGATTGTTTCAAATAGAGGGTCTTGGGCCTGGAATAGTATGCATGTAACAAGCCTATTAAACAAGGAAAAACCTTCATCCATTAAACTGGCAAAATAATATAAAGAATCAACGCCCCGCTCAACATACTTCGGTGATGCATTTGCGCAATCACAGATGGACACAATCGCTGTCACAAATGTCTGTTCACAATCTCCTCATCAAACAACTTCAGCACCGCAGAGTGATGTGGGAGAACATGCACACATGTTTGTTTAGTGATCACATCCTCCCAACATCACTTCTCTCAATTTTTGTGCAGATTTGGTTTCAAAGCCCATGGGTTGTCACATGATTTGTTACCACAACCTTCGTCTTCATGTTCTACTGATCCTCTAGATTGCACTATCTTGTATTCTTCCATTTCAGACTCTACACCTGTTGTGAACGAGGATCAAGCCATCAATGGAGTTGGTGTTGCACAACCAATGTGCACTATCATTCATGATGAGTATGACTAGGAGCTTGAACATTAACCTGCGAAGAAGGATGATCTCCTTTTGTCTGCACCTTCTCTGCTTTTCCCTGATATCTTTGATGATTCCTCCATCACTGATTTTTCTTGTGTAAATCCACCAATGAATGCATCCACTATTGATCATTCGCAAAACATAACAGATGTCAGCCCATAATTCGACAACGGAGAGGACAAATGCTTCATTGAAAATCCAATTGATTTTTCATCTGCTTTTCTTGGAAATGCAAAGGGTGAACATTCTTGCTTCTCATCTAACCCTCTGTTTGATTTATCAAATCATAAGGATGCCGACGAAATCATTGATTTTTCTGATCGTAGTTGTCATGATCTCTTTACTCTCGTATTTGATCATGATGATGATTCTATCTTTGTTGATTTTTCAAAGCCACTTGTTTATGATGATCTATCTATATATGAAGTTGAAACCCTGCAGACTGTCAAGGCATTTCAGCCCGTGCTAATGGTTATGTCAGGCCCTCATTGTCTTGAGGTTGGTTTCCCTTCTAGTCAGGAAATTGTTGAAACACCCAAGGCTCCTCATCACTCATATGTATGCATTGAATAATCCCACACAAATTTCGCTTCCTCCATTTGAATTACATGATCCCATCGCTCATGCATTGGAGGAATCTTACACAACAAGCACACGTGCGTGACACAAGTTGTCTTTGTTTCTCTCATTTTCTCGCATGATAGAATGTTGCACAACATCTGCACACAGTGTCGCACAACACCATGGTAAGTCCACAGGTTGCATGTCATGCGCTTACACTCATTTTTTTTATGTGGACGCATTTATGCTCGGAGTGTGTTTGTCTTCATTGTTATATCTTTCATGTTTTCTGGTTTGCACAACTGAGCTATTCGCGAACCATGCCTTCACCAACATGGGTCGACCAATGCGCCAGTGGCTGCATTGGAAATATCACTTCACGTGATTAGCCCCATGCACCGTTAACTTAGGAGTAGAGTAGTGATCTTGTCTTATTTTCTTGCATGCATGTTTGTTTCTTACTTTCTATGTTTGTTTTCTTGTTTTCTTGTTTGCTTACTCGCTTGCTTTCACTTTTTGCTTCTTCTCTTTTCTCTTTTAGGTTTTTGTTTGCTTGTTTACGTTCGTAGGTTAGTTTCACATGAACTGTGTGCGACTCTTGAAACAAGCAAGGTAAAGTACAAGAGGACTTATGCAATTATCAATACTTGGTTATCTGTTGTCTTGTCTCTGTATGTAGAACTTGTTATCTTCATTCCATGATATGCCAATGGAAAATGCGTGCTGTTCAAAGTGAACCTTGATGAAAACACGATGCTTAATGCTAACTAGTATCACCTATTCTAGTTAGTCATTTTGGGTTAACCCTTGTCAGCTTAGTCAAGTAGAGTAAGGTGAGGGGGAAAACCTTAACAAGTATGTCAGCGGTATATACAAAATTCTTATTTGATGAAACAACCTCATCTGCTCTCAATAACTCGGGATCCCTCTTCCGCCTGTGAAATGAATAAGTGTTATGCACAATGATGAAAAATGAAAAATGGAAAAAATGAAAATGTGAAAAATTTTCGAAAAAATGAAAAATGAATAAGGCAAAAGAAGAGAAATGATTCCTGCATAGGAAGGTGATGCAAGTAACTCTGTCGGGTTATTGACCAAGCTCGTTGGCAGTGGAGCTATGCTTGTGTTCCTACGTGACTCTGCTGGGGTACTCTCTAGACCTGCTGGCAGCGGAGCAACACCAGAGATGAAACTTAAACTATGACTATCATATTTCTTGTGTACCAATAAACCCCTCATCCAAAACAAAACAAATGTGTTGACTTGGCTTGGAATGTGTGTCAATCGATCGAGAGCATGGCATGTTCTACATATTTCAATCAAGCTAGTGTGGGAGTTAAGATGATCAGAGAATTGAACAATACTTTCGGAGGTGTTAGACTTGTGTTTCATGAAACAAGTTCTGTTCAGAGATATGGAGTTCTACCATGTGTCGCCAAGTGTTGTAGCTGCTACAACCAACCTCGAAATTTTTTCCTTAGCTTCGTTTTGGAGCCTCCCTACAAACCATCCTTAGTAGCATGTCTTGCACTGTCAAGTACATAGGCTTCAGGTGAGTTAAGGCTTGCCAGCCTGTGCATGTCAACTTGCTTATCTTCCATCACAGGTTGCCTTTCCAGACTTAGGTTATTTTCTGGTTGAGAGGTTCACTCAGAAAATTGTGCAATTCTGGAGGGGAACCAACCTGCCATCTAGAAATTATGCAATTCTACTAGGCTGATTGCTGAGCTCCAGAATTGTGCAATCTAGCTAGGTAGCCCTCCCTTAGAAAAATGCGCAATCCAGCTAGTCAATGGGCTTTAGCCCAGAAATTGCACAATTCTAGGAGGCAGTGACCTGTTGACCCCATAAATTGTGCAATGCCTGAGGGACAGCCAGCCCTGATTAGCCCAGAAACTACACAAATCCCTTTCCCAGGCTTGGAGATTGTTGCATATGCATTCATATTGACTGGTTCCCTCCGGGACTAAGCAATCCTGATTTGCATGCATGGGCTGATTTTTCTTAAATTGCAAAAAGCAACATGCATAAATCATCCCTAAATTTTAGGGATCTATTTTGACCAACTGGAGGTTACATGTAAAGATCATTTTAAAAACTTCCCTCCAAGTGTTTCTTTTTCCTAGATTTGTGGCATGCATGTCATAAGCCTCAAACTTATTTATTCGACGCTGCAGAGCTCATTCCTCACATTGATCTTGGAGCTCTAACATCTCGCAACACATCTAGGAGTCTTCGGCACATTCATCTAAGTTTTTATCGGGTAAGTATGCCTTTCATGTTATTTGCTACTTTTTGTCGCTTTTCATATTTCGCAGTCTACTAATGTTGTTTTCTTGGTTTTGTTGAACACCTATTGTCCTTTTAATGTATATTAGCTTGTAGAAGCACCATTTTAGTTTTTGTTTGCATCTCAATGTTGTCGCATGCATGACAATGTTTTTTCACTAACAATTGCCATTGCGGCGACTCTTTTCATGCACATGCATGCATTCCCATTTTCTAAATCTTGCATTCATTGTTTGCATGCATGATCATTCACTCTTTCTTATGCTTAGACTCCCCATGCATTCAAACCTTTTCATGTTTTCAGTCGCACGTCGACAGGTCTAGGCTGCCTTGGCCCAAACCTTGCCTTGCCCAGACAAAGATGCACATTTCTGGAAATGAAAGTTCTGCCTTCCCTCCAGAAATTGCACAATCCTAGCCGGCACTGACCTCTAGGCTTTCATTGCGCAATGCTGGGAAGTAGTACCCTGCTGACCCATAAAACTATGCAATGCAGTCTCTGGGCATGTATGTTCTTGCTGACTGAAATTGCGCATTGCACAGTTTCAACCCTCAGCAGGAAGCCTGGACTGTGCATTGTGCAATTCCAGCAATCATTCAGCCTCCTAACAACCCAGACTATGCCTTGCACATTTTTGGTAGTCGGTCTCCCAACCTCTCGGTGAAAATTGCATAATCTTTACTGCCAGTCACCCAGGTATGTTGCATGTTAGTCCTCAGATTTTTTTTGGTTTTCAAATGAAATATTTCTTACTATGAGTTTCGCTATGTCCCTAGGTATATCATGTGTTCGTTCGTATCTCAGCAGTACAGGTACAATGGCCTCCAAGAGAGCAGGGTCAATGGACACCATTGGAAGTGAAACTGAAGATGTAGTTGAAAAAGTGTCTATGGGCCTACTCGTTTATGAAGACACCAAGCTGGTCATAGATAGAAACATCAAGATGAAATGGCAAGACATCAACGATACATTCTCAGGCACATTTGAGGAAGCTCTGGAAGACCGCAGGGTTTATGTCAACATCCAAAAATCTGGCTTATACTGGATTGCATGTAGGTATCCCACGTTAACATTGGATTGTCTTGCACACTGATCCTCAGACGATGATATTGAGCAGTGTCAGCATGACATAACTTGCTACCTTCAGGGTGAAGGACTGTCACGAGATGTATCCATTTCCACAACTAGTGATCACAAGGGAGAAACCCTTCAGCAGACGCAACAACATAAACTCCAGAGATATCTTGAAGAGTTGTGTGAAAGAGCCAGCCAAGTTCAGGACACCACCTAGTCTGGTTTACAAGACGAAGATACTGCAAAAGGCATATTAGTACTTGGTCATCTTTACATGTCGCTTATACGACCAAGAGAGCATAGAGACCTTCCTGTAGAGCTGGGTGATTGCGTTGGACCAACTAGCCAGTGAAGGAAGGCCATGCAACTAGTCCGACATGTTGGATCTCAGGTTGAAGGAACAAGTGACAAGAGCCCGACATCCGCCCAAAGGTCAGCAAGAAAAGATATACATGTATGCTTACATTTTGGATACAATCTATTCTCGTAAGCAATTCCTAGGTTTGAAGTGGGAATGGACACCTTCGGAAACCGCTTTGCACACTTATTGCAGATCATTCTTGAATGCAGCTTCTGTGGAGTCAACACATAGTTGTCAGACCACTTTGTTACCTTGGTGTACAAAATGATATTTGAGCAGGATCCACCTTGCATGTCACAGGCAACGATGGAGGCATTGATCGACATAACATATTGGTATGCCTCACCCCTTGGAACCTTCATACGGATGTAAAACGCAGAGAAGTCTCCACATGTTTTACCGAAGTTTTCCATGGACAAGCTCGTCATGCAAGAAGTGTCATGTCACATCTCGATAGGGTTGTCAGCTAGACTGCACAGAAAGAAGAAGGCACCTTGGCCTGGTCTTCCTTTGTGGATCGGGTTATACGAGATACATAATCTCAAGCATGTTGATGCCAAGATGAAAGAGTTCAAAAGGTTTACTTTTAGCACCAGAAGTTGCCATCCGTATGACCCATATTGCTTTGTAAAGGACCACTGTGCGAGAGTGCAATTTCCGTGGATCCATGGGGCACGTCATTGTGCTGAGGAAGACCCATGGAGATATTGTTGAAGCTTCTCCAGGCTCAATGAACCGTCGACATAGCTGCAGAATGGTTAGCAAAGCAGTGTGAAGCAGCATCTCAGAGAGCACCATCATCAGCAACATTAGAGGGTTACAAACCTGCGCATGAAAAAGGCAAGAGAAAGGTTGATGACAACGCAGAGACAAAACAAAGCCGCAAGTTCAAAGCAGATCCGCTTATGATGAAAGCAACTTTGGAGATTGAGGCTAAGAGGTGGCAACACAACAAGAGGAACACGCAAAGGAAAAGAGATAAACGAAGGATGGAGGCAGTAGAGAAGGAGTTGCAAGAGTTGAAGAAGCAACTGCGGGAAGAACAGGAGCTGCGCAACAGAGAGAAGGAAGTGCAACAGGGACAGACAAAACAAGAGGTGCAACATGCACAGATTGAAGAAAATGTTCCCATACAGGTTATAGACTCATATGAGAAGCTGGCACAGAGTATATAGGGTGAGCAATTGTAGTCGCAAGACTTAGCTCAAGAGATCGAACATATGCTAGAGTAGATGGATACAGATGTGGTGCAACTACAGTTAGATCAGGATACAAACCTCATTCCTCATAACCAAATATCACCCCACCGGCTTTACTATATCCAAAAGCAGAGAAAGTCCCAAGATATCAAGGAAACACAAAGGTCCTTGAAGATAATCTGGAAGCGGAGATGCACAACATATCTTTTGACAAGTCGCAACACAGAGTTATGTAATTGCACAGAGTGCCTACTCTGGATGTCCACACATCTCTTGCGTAGTTTGTAGAACGAGTGATCATATTTGATCCATGCAAGCATCCAACCACATTAGTCGATGCTACCAGAGCATATGCTGAGGCCACCAACTCGAGTGTTCAATTCTTGATAGCAGAGAACAATTGCATGACCAAGGAGTTACAAGCAGCCAAGCAATGAGGAGAACATGTTACATCATCTGCCAGAGCAAAGTTGAAGAGAGCGATATTGGATGAAGTATGGTCCCTCGAAAAAGTCATGCAGAAGTTGTATTCCAGATTCGGCACCATACATAAGGAAATTGTCCATCTCAACGATTGGCAGGAATGTTGTGCTAGGAGAGCACACATCTTGTCAAATCTGCACATTGCCGTTGACCACATGTAGACATTGACAATGCGATACGAAGGAGCCCCATTGCATTTGCCAAAGATGATGAAGCTGAAGGTAGTAGAGTTGAAGGCAGGCATCCAAAGTTAGATCTAGAAGTATGAGGAACTCCCGCAGCTCATCACCAGTTTCCAGGCTTTGCATGCATGGGTATTCAAAAGCATGGATGTCATTGTGTGCGCGCACATGATCCCATGCGAAGTCGAAGAACCAAGTCCGAATGGAGTTGGACATGTACTTTGATGAGTTGATGTGTGTAGCCACCAACGCAAACTTGGAGATTAGTGCACACACTATGCATAAGTATGTTGCTGGTCTGGTTGTGCTCAAGACTATGATGCGCATGTTAGCAGACGAGTTGGACAGAGGTGCCAGATCAGTGTACCTGGATGCAACAGAGGCGAGAGTTTGTGTTCAACAGGATGTCACCATTGAGCACACAGACGCCATCATGGACTACCAAGCAGTTCACCACCGTTGATCATCGTGAGGATGTTGAAGAGTTGGTCTTCCCATAACTATCCGAGTCGTAGTGATATCTTGCTTGGATTTCTAAAGACTATTTTGTCTCACATGGGTACATGTGCAGATCTTGTAAAAGTGAAAGACCAAGTGTCGATGGTCGAATGTAACAGCCATATAGTAGTTGAAGAGTCATGAGGGTAGGTGAAGAGTCACAAAGGGGAATGTCAAGGGTCACCCCACCCTTTGATATTTATAGAACCTCATAACTCATTGTACAGGCTTTCAAGAACCAATATTCCTATAGGTGTATCTTAGAGAAAGCTTGGACTGTATTGTAACGAGCCTTGGCTTTTCCACAGTGCAAAGCTAGTATATCTCTTTGGAGGAACATGCGACAATGACTGTAACGTTCCGCTGTTGGAACTAGTGGTTGGTCATGGTTACATGTATGATTGGAGCTTTCACTTTCTTAATATAACAGAGCCAACACGTTTCATGCATATGTTATTGAAGTATTTCAGTTGTCTTGGTTACACTAATGATATATGTATTTGTTTTCTTACACATGTATGTATGGACTCTTTCTATATATGTATGTATGAGTATTGTTGAGATGTGCTGTTGGTTTAACCATCACTTTAGATTGTTGGTTCATGTTCCTTCCAGCTTGTGATGTATGTTTGCTCGTGTGTTCCCTTCCAAGCTGCGTGTTTCCATAGGTTTCCAAGGGGTGCACTCATTCCACTTTCTATATGTTAGAACCCTTCGTGCACCTTCCTTGGCTTTCTATGCTAGTCACACCCTTGCTACCAAAAAGGACATCCTGCTTTCCTCTGCGCGTAACCGTGGTTAAGGTGATAATGTACGACCCACTGCTAGGACTCCTACACCAAACGGTCTGAGGTCTAGTTGGGATTTTTTACCAGGGAGATCCCGTGACATGTTGGTGGGTCCAACACCTTCAACAAATACTACTTGTGTTTTTTATTAGGAGGAGGCATGAGGCCCCTCGACACAACTTAATGACCATGGTAATTTTACCACCTTCAACCATTGTTGTGAAGGCGACACAACCACTTTTATAAGATTTTAATCATTATAAAAACTAAGACATTTGAGTTTTTATTAAATTAATTAATCTCTCACAACTACATCTTTCCCGGCACTTAAATAATTATATTAATTTTCTAAAAATGAAAATGAAAATAAACTTTTAATTCATATTTTTTTATATCACAAAAATATGCCAGATATATTAACTTAATTAACCTCTTATATCCTATCTAAATAATTGCACTAAGAGGCACTCTCTAGCCTAGTATGGAAGATATGTTGCAATGTAATGTTATGTAAACATTTTGACTCAATCAAATAAAAATAAAATAAAATAAATAATTTATTGTTAGTGGTTTTTGGGTTCCAGGTTTTGATAACCCACAGTTCTACCCATGGTATTTGTCCATGACATTTGATATGATAAAGCCTATTTAAAGGCTTGAGGAAATCCAATATGTAATCTAAGAATACCGACTTAAATTCATCTTAATTCTAAATTTATTCCTCTGGACGCTCAGTAAATCTATATTTAAGATAAATCTAGAATAACAATATCAATTTTCTTAAAAATATTTATGTACAAAAAAATATCTTTCAATCATTAAAGTGAAATATAATTAAAAGAAATCAACCAAATTATTTAAGTTCTTTCAATCATTAAAGTGAAATATAATTAAAAGAAATCAACCAAATTATTTAAGTTTTTTTAATTGTGACAAAACTATTGCAAGGATGTGATTTGAAACCTATCTTATGCCAAAGCTATAATAGATTTTGTGTTCTTAAGAAGATTTTTTTTAGGTTTACTTAAAAAGGGTTTTTTTTTCACTAAATGCATAGTTGTACATCTTAAGTATTGTGATGATTATTTAGGTGAATGAATTAAAAATCCATTATAAATATACTTTGAACCATGTTGATTCTTGAATAAGATTCATTGAATCTTTGGATTTTGATTCTTGACAAGGATCGATCAAAGAAATTTACCATGATGTTTGTCTTATCCATATCCAACATCTATCACCCTACAAATATTGGTAGTCAAAGAGTCCATTCTAACAATACCCCACATGCACCTACCTCCCAAAATTTCCTCCTTTTTGCACGTGATGACCAAGAATTTGGTATAAGAACAAGCGAGAGAAGCAATTACGTAGCAAGTACCTACCTTTAATTTAATAATTGGTGATTAAATGTAATTAATATTAATATTAGTATATAATTAATTAGCATATTTTCGAAGTGGGAGAAAGGAATGTTGAACAAAATGAAAATTATGTTATATTAGTTTGTATTTTAAATTATGTTTATATTATTTTGTGTATTTTTAAATTTTATATATTTTATTCACTTTGTTTTATTTATAGGTATTTTATTTTTTTTAATATTAAAAAGACTAATGATAATAATTAAATCTGGTTATATGTAGTAAAAAACGGTAAAAGGGTTTTTCCAGAAAATATTTTGGTTGACTTGGTTTAAGAATGAAGTCCTAAAGTCTCTTGTAGTTAAATATCCACAAAGGTTCTATTTCAATAAGTTTACACAATGTAAAATGTAATGATCTATTTATTTGGCTAATTAAATCTTAGGTATTGAAAGCATGTCAATGATGAATAATATGACATCATTTGTATGGAAATGTAGCATAACTAAAGATGATAATGTTGAACTGTGTCAAGTGTGATTGGTCACAATTGTAAGTAGTCAGTACAAATGTGTGAAAGGAAAGTGGAAAAGTACAAATGTGTGAAAGGAAAGTGGAAAACATGGTCGCCAGAAAAATAAAATTAGCTTAAAAAGTAAAAATAAATAAAATTTGAGTCTAACACAAACTCTGCTCATCTCATAATAATGGTGTGTTGTGATTATATAAAAACAACTTTATATAATTTAAACTGCATTTCAATTTGAGTACCTAATAGAATTTATTATAAAGAAAATCCCATGTAAAAATACAAATAGTCTACATGACATAATAACATGCTATTCACATTATTATAATATCTTCTTTAAGCAAATATTGTAGGTGAGAGTTGAGAATTGATACTAAATATCTTAGAGCAACAATTGCTTTTAAGTTAAACACATAAAGTTGAAATATCTTTATGGGTGTGTGAAATTCTTTTATCTATGGAATGATGTACATGATAGAGTTAGTTGTTTACACAATGGCTATAATGATCTATTCTCAACACAACTAACACAAATAGAAGTAGGTCCATTGTCTATATGCACTTTGTTGTAGAATCTATGAATTTACTTTGGAGTGCTTACTACTTGCCAAAGCTCAACTCCCCCACTTTTATGTTTGATCCTTGTTCAACAATGCTACATGTCTATTCCCTTGCATCCTATTGCAATTGACATATAATTTTAGCTTGATCATGCTATAGAGGTTGTCAAGTTTCTTGGTTTTGAGGTATCACAAGGATGTGCCACTCCCTTGCATCATATTTCAAGAAGCACAAAAGTTTAGCTTGATCATGGTAAGGTTATTGGGTTTCTAGGTTTTGAGATATTTGAAGGATTTGTCAGCTTTGTTGATGATGAAAATCATAGAAGCATATTTGACGACATGCCTTAACAACCTCTTTTTTGAGTTTTTACTATATACATGCCATAATTGCTTTTAAATTTATTTTGTTCGATTATAATATATATCTTTGGTTGATGGGATGAAATAAGGAAGGTCATCAAAACATTGATTGGAAAAAGCATTTTGAAATCATACTTAGAGTAGCTCATGGGATTACTTCCGCTCGCATCATTCTTTGATATATTAAATCTAGATTTTTTTTTCCCGAGATGAAAACTTTAATCTCAAAGTTATAAAAATTGACACAAGCGAAATGACAATTTTCTTTCATTGGGTATGCCATTTTCGATTATGTATCAATCAATTTCTTATAGCTAAAATCTAGTTGAAAAATCAAGTATCGTAGCCTATAATTATTCAACTAAGAGGCCATAATATCATTTTAAACTTATGAATTATTCACCCTTGTTAGTTGGCTAGGTTACGATTTCAGTTAAAAATTACCTTAATTTAGTTGAGTGAATTAGTCTTTTAAGTATTCTAGATGGATGGCGAATGAGAGCATACCCATTCCATCCTTAACCATTAGACCCTATTGGATAACTTGATTTTAATTTCCTTCACAATTGTTTTGAACATGTTATCCAAGAGAGAGAAGGAAGGCATATATATAAGAAATTTATAAATGAAACATAAAACTCAGAGGAGGACAATCTCTCTAAAATTCTCTAATAGTGTAATGATCTAAATACCAACAAAACAAAATTTATTTCTATATGTACAAAAAGATGAGAGAGATATCAATTAAAAAGCTACCAAAAGCAAAGAGAACTGATTAGAAGAAATATGAAAACTGGTTTAAAATATTTTGTTTCCACATTTTGTTGAGTTCAATGAATAAAAAATTGTAGCAACAAAGCCATAATTGAACAATTGATAACGACAGTCCCTTTTAAAAAATGACTAAATAAATATGATAAAAACTAATAATTTATCTACCAAATATAAAGCTTTCAACTTCATTATTAACCTAATCACATAAATTTCTAATTTCACATTTGTTTCACTCAAATCTTATTATTTTTAACTTTCCTTCTTTTGTAATAACTCGCTATCTCACACACTTACTTTCTAATACTACAAATGTGAAGAAAGAGCTGAGCTTCATTTGATGTCCACTTACATATATAGTCATTGAGTTTAAGGAAAATGTTTTTCGTATTAAATCTCTCTCACATGCACTCATTATTGAATTGGACTTGAAAGTGAAAGTAAAAAATATTTTATTAAATTTAATTAAGAGTTCATTATGATATTTTGAGGAAAAAAATCTAACCCCATATTTTATATATATATAAAATAATTGTGTTCATTATATGTATCATTGAATTAAATTTTAAAAGAAAAATAATCCTAATTGTTATTAGATATATATGTATTCATTAAATTTAATAAAAATATTTTCCATACCTTTATCATTAAACTTAAGAAAAAGGTGATTATAAAAGAGATTTAAAAAAATATCTTTCTCCTTATATTTTTAAATATATTTATTAAACTTAATTAGAAATTCCATCGTGATATTGAGAGAAATAGGTGGATCAATATTTTTCTTTGAACTTTGAACTTTTAGAAAAAAATGGTCTTTTCCATTTGTATATATTTATTAAACTTGATTGGAAATTCAATCTATGTTTTTCACATGTATATTCGTTGAACTTTAATAAAAAAATGTCTTTTCCATTTGTATCACATATATATTTATCATTAACGGTGAGGAAAATCAAGCGTAAAAATTGCCTTTCTTTATTTTTACTTTCTTTATTATCTGACATATATATTTATTAATTTTTTCCATATATATTATTGAATTTAGAAAAAAATAATTGTGAAGACTTTATAATAGTTTTTTTTTTTAAAGAAATGAAGACTTTATGAGAATTCTTTTTAAAAAAAAGTAAAGAATAAATAATGTAGGCTAATTTTGAAAATGAATTGATAATGATAAAGAAAGCTCTTAAGAAACACTAAACAGTCAAGGCTAAAGTAGGATTAGGAGAAGGAATGCAAATTGATTTCAGAACCATAGAAAATATTGATCTTTCAACAAACAAAATTAGAAGTAACTTTGGAAAAATCAAGCCAAAGGTGGATTTTTTAGCCTAAGAAGGATCAACGCAGGCTAGAGTGGGAGACAATGCACTGTAGAGCACTATCTCTAAGCCAAGGGTGCACTGCATTGCACTGTCCCCTGACCAAGGGTGCACTGGTACCAGCACATTCCTAGAATAGGCATTCTAGTGTAAATTTCGACCAAAAAAGCTTCAAAATGACTGAAATAAGATCAATGAAGTCAAGCAAAGTCTACTAGGATGTAATATGATGAGGATAAACTACTAGGAACGACAATCGTTCCCCAGCATGGTCGCCAATTTGTTATATGTAATTTGTATCTACGGATAAACACATTTTCCCTAAGTGGGTAGCTACACTTAAAACAACAGAAATAAAGTGGTTTAACATTTTCCTATAGTAGATAGATGAGATGAAGGAACTTACTTGTAGTCTTTTGCTTCCTTGATCTCCTTTGAATTGCTCCCGTCGCTCCCACTTGAACTGAATTCACTCAATTGGTACCTATGTCAACAGAAACAGAAACAACAACAATCAAAGCATACATGATCTATCTACTATAAACCAATGGAATCGACAACATTGAAACACATAATCATCATAGATATGAACAAGAATATGAGAAAAGGAATAAACAACTTTATTAATATATAAGGAAGAATTTCATCCAATGCGGTTCGATCCTATGTCACTCCTCCAGCTTTAGTCCAACCCTCATCACACAAAAGCACACCAATCCAGCAGCATAACATTGCTTGACATGAACTCAAATCTCAAACCAACAGAATTTCTCTATAATCTTCAAATTCCAGCCCCTTGATCACTATGATGAGTGCTCAATTTATAGGGAAATGGAGGTGGTTTTGTCATAAATTGGGTATTGAATGGCCTTCCAAAATTGGAGTTAGTTTCCATGGATTAAGGGATGAGATGATAGGAGGATAATTGATCCATAGCCTATCTAAATGTGAGCTCATAGTATGAGATAAGAGTTGGGATCCTTCTAGCATGATCTAGAATCAAGGAATATTCCCAGAACCCTATGTAAATTTCACTCATTCTCGCCCAACACAGGTGTAAGTGGGCCTAAGTGCACTGAAGTGCAGGCCTGAATGGGCCTACCTACATTGTAGTGCAGTTACCCCTGACCAAGGCTATGCTGGTGTCCTAAGGAGGCATTTCAGCAAGGTCTCAGGCTAGGAAACTGTCATGGATGGAAGGATTTAATGTGATGACTTGTCTAGGGCATGTAACAATTGATTATGGTTTAATGAGCCTTAATTGTACTGATCTGAATGTCGAGAGTGATGTGCCCAAATAGACCTGTAACACTTACGTTGTTGACCTGCATTTGAACTTTATTTTAGTTGTCAAGATGCATCTAATCTACCCTTTTTTCTCCTTGATATGGGTCCCAAAACTTGTTGACTATAAAATTGTTGGGGTGGGAGCCTTGATGATCATCAATTTAGTTAAATAGACTCTTTATTTGCAAGGTGTTCACTTGAATCATGTAAGGAAATCATTTTAATATTTCAAGCTTCATAGTCCTATTCAAGTACAATGTATTTGGTTTGTAGGGTCCTAATCCATCATAGGTTAGCTTCTTTACCTTGTCTTCCTTCAAACTATCATACTAAAGGAGAAACTATTATTCCTTGAAGTCATGATTCTTTAGCATTCTATCATGGTATCTTTCCATTGTACTTTTGGAAAGTCACCCCATATCTAGTCTTCATTTAGTGATTCAAATCCATGTAACCAGTCTCTGATCAATGACTTATTTTGTAAACTTTTTGGGATTGCAATCCCCAAATGACAAGACCTAATACTAACTTTACATTATATCCTTTTTGATGAGGGTCAATAAAAAATAAGCTTTCCTGAGCTACTTCTTTGATGTTGTCTAATATTCCCAAAGAGAAAATGGTAACTAATCGACCCAATTTGGATGCTTCATGTGACAATCCTTCATTGAGATTGAAACTAACACTTTGTTCTTGTTGTTAGTCTCCCATTCACCCTTGAGTAATATATACTCTTATGGTGTAAAATTTTCAATATATCCATGAATTAAGGATGGTTTTAATAGTAATTAAAGTCCCTTGCTTGGAAGTGATTTGCATTTGACACCTCGACCTAGAGATCCCATATTCAACTAAATATTTTGTGTTCCCCTACATTGTTTCTTCCCTAGTTGCCTTGGCTTCTACCCACTTCTTGAAATAATTGATAGTGAAAATCACATATTAAAATTATGCTTTCATTGTGGGAATAAGGGTCCAACAAATTTTATCACCCAACACTTAAACATTTACAATGGATGAATAAGGTGGAGCTCAACATAGTCATGGATCTAAGGTTTTTCACCCAATTTATAGATTTTTTTTCACACCACTTGACCCATTTAATGCAACATTTAAAGATGATTGGCCACCAAAATATTCAAAATATAATAATTAGAGTGACCCTTGTTGTGGAAAACCGACAGTCAACAATACTTGAATGCTCACCCTTCATAACTTACTTCATTGTTTATGGTGTCACATATTGCTTGAATATGTTATCCATTCTAATTAAGCATAACATCCTTTCTAAGATCTTAAATCATCGTGCCTTTTAACAAAATTTTTCCTTTGCACATTTTTAATTTTTTTAGGTGTCTGTCCTTGTTGTAGGATGTATTGAACATCTTCCAAATATCTTGGTGTCACTTGGTTATTGAAAAAAATGCATTGATAGAATCCCCTTTCTTGACACCTTTAGCTTCATTTATGTCCAACTAAGTCAAATGGTTAGGTTTGACATGGACTTTGCTATGGTTTAACAAATATATCAAAGTTTTACTCTTGGAAGAACATCACATATTAGTTAATCCTTCTCAACAATATCAACTTATTGATTATTTACTTCAAGGCTTGCTAATTGGCATAAAAAATAAGCATAGTTGCTAAAAGTAATGGTAGAACTTATGTAATGCATAAACTATACCCAATATTTATTATTTGGTAGTATTGTAGTTGCACACCCAAATTGACTACTTCTAGCTAAAATAGACGATCATATGATCCATTCCTTTATCACTAGGATATGTGTGAACAACTCTAATAGTAATTCCCAAGGAATTCACATGCACATGAATAGACTTTTTCTAGTTGTGAAATCTTAAAGTTGATGCATCCATAATATTGTCATTTGGTGACTAAAACATTTGTTCTCATTGGACTAGATAAATGGTTTTTCTTTCTTCAATGACATCTCCATTGGACATGTGATATATGTACATCATTTGGTGAATTTTTGATAGTATCCTATGTGTGAAAGATATACTTAGATTTTGATGGGTTAGTTGACACTCTAGTTCCAAAAAAAATGTAGCCCTTGTTTGAATGAACCATCACTCATTCCTTTAACAATATATGTCCCAAAAATTTCTTGAAGGGTTGTAAAAACTATCACTTTTCAAGGTTAATAGATGCCCTAGTCTCGTTGTGACTGTTCTACATAACTAAGAGGTTGAAGATATGATTGTTGAGAAATCTAAGCAATGCTTAGTTTTACAAGTACAACTCTAGTCACTTATGTATAAAGTCCTTGAATATGGTTTGAGTGAAACATGTTGGTGCATTGATTGCATATAATTATATTCTTAATTATGCATAATCCCCTCATTGAGTCATGAATGTTATTAGTGGATGATCCTTCTTTCATATTGATATTGGGTTGTAGCCTAAATATCCATTGAGGAAGGATTAAATCTCCTTGCCCTACATGCTTTTCAAGATCTATTTGGTAAAAATTGTAGGAAAAGGGTATGTGACAGTTACATGAATCAATTCATGAAATTCCACTCAAATCTCTAACTTCCCATTCTTCAACTTAGCTACCACTATCATTGAACCCCAATTACATTCTTCTATTTGGTAAATGTATATAATACATAGTATATTTTTCATTTCCTCTTACAACCTTGGCCTTGTACTTTGATTTCATCCTATATGATATTTTCCTCACTTGGTTAGCTCCTAGTTAAATTTCACTAAACTCCTTCCCATTCATATCATGATAATTATTTGTGAAGAAATTGAAAAATATTGCATCTACTTTTGCCACTATATATTCATCCTAGCAATCAACAATTTCTAATTATTTAGGTACTTACCCTTTTCTTTCAATGTTGGTCTTCTTGCTCCTTTAATTCATCATTTGTTGGAAAGTTTCTCTATTACCTTCCTATTAGTAACATAATCCTTAATGAAGTTATTGCGAATATGTTGTGGAGTCTTGGCCATGTCACTATTTTTCTATTCCTTTCATCAACCTTTACCTCATTTTTGCCTATCTCTTCTTTGAAGAATACAATTTTTTTTATGAAATGTGATGATGCCCAACATTAGGTACTCTTAGTTACGTTTGAGATTGTTTGTAGATTCCAATTGAAGGGCTTTGCTGCAAAACAAAATATTTGTTGTGGAAGGTTTTTGAGATGTCCCTTGGGTGATTTTTAACAACTATAGTGGCTATTTGTTACAAATCCTATCCATTTAAATGTGATAGCGGCCAATTCCCCAAGATAGATTATCAATCGTAGAAGATCAAGCTATTTCCACCATAAGCAACATTGTGTAGGCTTTATATGGAAAATAATGTCTTGGTTGTAACAAGTGAGGGATAAGGAATTTTGGTTTTAATGTAATCTTGGGTTAAATAGTTAGAACGAAATGAATCATAAATTCTTATCCTAATCATATTCTATAACTGATACTTTGTTATTTTGTATAAAAGAGGGTTTTATCTTTTGGATTCAATATTTTATGTTGAAATTTGATTAATATCAAGGATAGCTTGAGATCTTCCAAGAATTTCATGTATTCACTTGTGTGATTGACTATTTGAATACAATAATAATTTTTTTCTACTCTTTTTAGAGGAGTAGGGCCCACTCTCAAGAGAAGGTATTGATTTATTAACTAGTAGGGATTTCTAATATTTTTAGAGTAATCGTTAAAATCGAGTAGTGATAGTTTTATTTCTATAATTATTAGCATCATTTTAACAATCATTTTATCTAAGTTCATGTATTTATTACATAGTGTAGATATAAGTTTTGATTATTAGACATTCATATAACTTGATTCCATTGCTTAAATTTGATTGTCAGTTTATACGCTGAAAACAACATTACAATAGGGATTTTAAGAGAATGATAATCAGGGTTGTTCTTGCATCATTTGCATTGATTTTGAAGATTTTATTAAACTGTTGGATTTACAAAAACTCATATTAGATCAAGCCAATACTGATAAGAAATTTTAGCTTGCACAAATAATGCATAATAACTTGTAAAAAGAATAGAACTCTCGTTGATATGTAATGTCTAGATTTATATTCATTCTTTTAAAAGGTAATTAATAAAACCAACATATTCTCTTCTTCCTTAGGTGTTTATATTCTAAATATCAACTCCTTGTTGTTATTTAAAGTATGTTCTTATGCAAATTAGTGCATGTTCTTAAAGTATTTCTACTACTATGGCATTATCATCAACAAGTCCCTCATTTAAGTCGATGAAAAATTAGTTCCATAGTGTATTCCGATATTTTATCTCTGTGCTCATCCTTGTGACAATATTAGTTGTAGCCAAAACTGTTGATAAATGTTGGAAAGATGTGTACTATCTCTTAAAGGGCTCTAATGTACTTCACATGTTCTTGTTTTATTTGAAATTTTTTGTTGTTGATGTTAAAGTCTTAATACCCATAACATTTTACCTTTGATGTTACTGAACCAACATAGGAACAATGTTTGAGTTTTTCCCAAGTATTTTCTAGCTTTTAGATGAAGTGTGCCATCCACCATTGGTTCATTATCATCCCATGTTTCGTAAAAAATATTTCACACATTCTTAAATTTTATGTAAAACTTTATTTGATTTTCTATCCTCTCTATATGCTTGACTAGATCCCATCCTTCCTCAAACTCTATTGTTTGACTAGTCTTTTGGATTTTGATTGAACATATATGAGGTGGGATTCATGAATCCTTATGCCCATTCCTCTATTACTTTGTCGAAATCTTTGCTTGATATTACATGAATAGGATGTCATTATTCTTGGGCTCTATGTTGGCCTCTCTTCAACTTTTCATATACATAAAACCCATGTCAATACTTGATTACAACGACTCATACATGTCAATAACATCATTTTTTGCTTCCACAACTCATTTTCTCTTATATATTGGGATGATTACCTTCTATTTCCTTTTTGAAACATTAATTATAGCTTGTCAAATCTAGCTCTTATGAAGTGGATCTAATCCTATTTTAAGAACACCCAATATGCCTCTCTTTGAAGCATTATTACTTGAAAATTCACATGCCTCTTTATACCATAAATAATAAATTTTATCATAATCAAACTCCTAATATGCTTGTATGTAATATGGTTTCTACCTTGGATTGTTATTGGGCCATGTATCAATGGAGTTTTCTAGAGGAATGCCTCCTAGAACATGGAAGAAAAGATCTCAGTCTCCACCCTTGACTAACCGCCATATTTATTATCCCCTAGAATATAGAGGTCCTTTTGGATGAATGTATGGACCTTTTTTACCTTCATCACATTGGACCCAAAATCACCATCTCCATCCATGTGCAACATAAATCCAAGAAACTCATACACCTTTTTCAAACACTTCATGTCATGATCTAACACTTACAACTGGTCATTTAGCATATGGAGTTTGTGTTCCAACGATCTCACCTTACCCTTATCAAAGTTTGGTATTCAAGAGATTTGTTGTTTTGGCTTTGTCTCCACAAAAACAATGTACAATATAGTGCCCTTATTTGTTCAAAAAATATTGGTTGTCTTCCTCTTTTAATGGCTCATTATTAGTCTCAAGTTTGTTTATACTCATCGGGTTAGGAGTGGGTGGTAATAAATTTTTCCTTTTGTTTTTCCCTACACTTCTCTTCTTTAACTACTCGAGTCATTTCACATATCTTTGGTGATGGACACTTGATTATGGGGCAACCCTTTATATCATGCATTTTGGTCATGCAAAGGCAACAACATACTTTCCTTGGTGATCTAAAAAAGTAGTTGATAGTGTGCTCCCAACCCCCACAATGAAAACACTTACAAATATTTTAGGCTGCCCATGATGGTCATCCCAAAGGAGCTTCCTCCTCAAGCTTGTGATTTTTATTACCTTTTAACCATTATATTGTTCTTATAATTGATCCCTTAATTTTGTTTTCGACAAACTAATCCCTCTTATGATCCAAAAATTTATGTTTATTCTTATGGTTGAACATATGGTTGTGCCAATAATGCTTATCAATATATGTATGACATAAGTTGAACTAGTTTGTATTCTTATCTCATTTAATAGTATAGACTTTTGCTCCCTTTAAAGTACCTTTTAATGTCATCATTGAATGAGTGGGTTGGTTTCTTTCTCCATCTTCTAATGGGTATTGAGCATGCGAATATGGTCTACAACATTGCTATCTAATACCATCAAAGGTGGGTAACTTAGATATAACAATTTGATGTTTTTCTTTAGTCTCATTTTGGTTCAGCTTCATATAAATATAATTCCCTAAATGAATTTTAGGCACACAAAATCTTCTTCTTCAAGGATTTTAGGGATTTCTTAAATTCCTAGGATTGTATTCCTCTCCATGGCCTTTATAATGACCAAAAGTCATATACGCAACATAAATATTTAAAATACTTTAAAGACGTAAATGTCCATTGTAAGACACAATTGTGTATTGAATATTGTATACGAATTGATATAATATATTTAAAAATGAGAACGAGGGCCTGCTTATATACCCTAGACAGGCTCCCTTTCATGAACGATCATGTATTAGAGACATGCCTCTTCATTACTAACTAACTGACCATTAGTTAATTAATTATTAATTATTATTATTATATTTATATTTATATTTATTATTTTTATATGAATTGTATTCATAACATTGCCTCTCCTCAAGAAGATTGGTCCTCAAAGATGATTGAGAAAATCTTATTCTCTCAAAACATTCATATTTGTTGATATAAGATGATATGATGCTCTGAGTGATAGAAAAATTGTTGTACTGAGAATGGATCGGACCATCCTAGATTAATCTTCTGTGGACTCTTTTTATCTCTAGAGATTTATGATGAATACTTATCGTAGGATTGGATTTTGCAAACTTTAGTATTCACGAGAACATAAATTGTCGTTTATGTTCTTAATGATACTAGTACGTAGACTGATTGAAAAGTATGCTCTTGTGATTCAGATGTCGATAAATAGCTCTTCTGGTTAGACTTTCCCTTATCATGTTAGTGGTTGTGTCCTGATTTCCTTCAGGCACTGTTGTTGTTGAGTTGGTGATTGAATCATCATTTGAAATGTCCATCGTTTGAACTGCAATTTCTGCATGCATCTTCACTTTAGTAGGTTTATCCTTTGATTAAGTTATGATTTTGACTATATCAATATTTGTTTCTTTATCTTCAACTTGAACTGCTACATTTGACGAATTTGGTACTTCCTTCATGAAAAATTATTTTAATTCATAGTTCAATGATTTCTTATCATTTTTAAATTTCTTAATTTGAGTGAGTAGACTCTGATTATGATTTTTGAGACGTAGGAGTTCCTCATTTTCTGAGTCTAACTTTATTTTGGCATTCAAGCTTCTCATCTTTTAAATACTTGATTTGTACTAATAATTTTTTGTTCAGGTTTTTTAAGCATACATTTTCCTCTTCTTTTTTTGATAGACTTTTGTTGAATTTCTTGTCAAAACTTTCTTTTTCTTGCTCTAACTTGTGCTTCTTAGTTTTACACCTTTTGACTTATGCAAGTAGATTCTATTTATGATCTTTTAAACGAGAATTTTCTTCGTTTTTATTGGATATGGCCTCCTCAAGCTCTTTTTGCTTCTTCGATATTCAATTTTGATTCCTTTGAGGTATTAATTTCGTAACATTTTTAAAATCTTTTGATGAGGACATTATCGATTTTGACTTCATTGTCATGTATCAAAATGTGACCATATTTCTCTTATGAGAAAAAAGTCATTTTTTTCTCTATGTTTAACATGAATGCAACCAATTCTCTAAAGCAAGGTTGACCAAGAATTATGTCAACTTCTTACCATACATTTTTACAACACAAAATTGGGATATGTACTCATAATGATCTACTATTATTTTTAAATCATTAATTTCATATATTTTTTTCTTCGAAAAATATCTGTTGTTTTGCCTACATTGGTATTTGAAATTAACAGTCATTTCGCGAGATTAATATTTATGTAATTTTCGTCGTTTCGTGTACTAATAGCGATATTAACTTTTTTCCCTTGGAAAATCCCTTTTAATGTAATTAACTTGTGATGTGTGATTAAAACACCCTTATAGGAAAATCATCTTTCCTTCATTTCCAAATTAGAATCCATTTTTTCCACTTTCAAGATGAGTGGAAGGTTTAAAATAATTCTTCTAATCCTTGTAATATTTGTTTTGTTTTGTTTTTATTTTTAATAATATTACCTTTTTGAATATGTAACAACCATGCTGAAAATTCCATGTAATAAGAGTTAATATAGGAAAAATAATAACCACATTTGATGGGACACTTATTCCAAGCTGAATGTTGGGCAAGACACCCTAGTGTGAGTGTTCATTTGGTTATTAATGGCTAAGGAAATTAGAAAAGGAAATGGCTAAGGCTTTGGAAAGGAAAATGGCACTTTTGGCACATTTATTTATGAAAATAATGGAAATTAGGAGAAAAGAGAGGTGAAAGGTCACAGGTTGCATGTGAGGAGGAAAATGAAGGAAAATAATGGAAAATTAAGAAAATAGAGGCCTCAGTCATAAAAAATCTTCTGAGGATTTGTCGGTAACCTTTTGTTAGTCAATGTTGGAGCTCTCTCGTTATTCTCTCTCTCTCCCTCTCTCTCATACTCTTGGATACTTAGAGTTTTTCTTGGAGCACTCTTGGAGGAAGTGGCATGCTTGGATTTTTGGAGCAAAAAGGAAAAGGAAGAGCATGAAAGTGCAAAAGGACATTAGGATCAAAAACTACAATAGGATTTTCTTGCAGGTACCGAGTTGCATGTATGTTTTCCTCACTAGTTTTGGCATGCATGGCATATGCATTTGGATTTTTGGTCATGGTCTCTCACTGGCATGGAGGATTGCCTGCATTGAGAGTGGATTACCTAGCCTTTCCATTTCCTTGATAACCATGGACATTGTGGGTTTATTTCCTTGGTTTGTTTTGGTTGGTTCTCATGTTTCCTTAGATTGGGTTAAGTTATTAGTTCCTTGAAGCCTTGGTTGGACAAATGCTATGGAAGCCTTGTAACAACTTGGTTTGAGTTACTAGTCTTGGAATCCTTGGTTGGAAAAATGATCTAAAAGCCCTTTATGGGTTGAGTTACTAGTCCTGCAAGCCTTGGTTGGAATAAATGCTCTGGAAGCCCCGGAAGGCTTGGATAGAGACCAATCTAATGATGGTTTTGTGATGTCTGGCCATGAGGTGGAATCACTATTTGATGGGTTGAGGTGGATGGCCTCTGGAAGCCTTGGATGGTTTTGGATTGATGTGTTCTATGAGTTCCCACATTCATGCTTGGAATATGTCACGAGGGTGAATGGATGAACAAAGATTTGGCTCAACCATTCTACGGTTGGGTGGAACATGAAAGTCCCATCCCGGGTTTGGATTTTTCATCATCAACATGAGGTTATTTCTCCTTGTATTTCTATGAGTATTATAATGGTTTATATGTGGACCATATGGTTGTGATTTCATTGGTATTTATGTTGTTATTATGATGGTTATATATATGTTTTATGACAATAGCTATATATGGATCTCATCATGTTTTTACTTGTAAATGAATGAACAATGTATCTATGACCTAATGGATGAAATGTAAGTCAATGTGTTGAGGCATCAATGTCTCTTAGTGAATCTCAGCTAAGTATGAGACCCTTATGCTCAAATTTGTTATTTGCACCTGTAGATTACATTTTCGTGATATGGTTGAAGAAATTCCTATCATGGCTAGTAGGGGTCGAGTCAAGGTCTGATTCAAGTAATTTCTTTTGCACTTTCATTTCCCCGTTATCTTACTGTTATGAAGATGCCATTATATTCTGGGCAGTGACCTGGGCTTTGGGCCTCAAAAAGTGGCTCAAATCCTAGGGATGTTGGCACAACACTATGCAAAAAAGTCCCTAGATGCTAGCTTGCAGGCTTGTGAGAGTGTCCAGAGGTCCCTGGATGCTGACATGCCCATAGCATGAGAGCATCCAAAGGTTAAGTGGCCCAAAGGGACCCAAGGGCTGGTTGGCATAAAGTTTGGATTAGCTCCTGAGGGTCCTAATGCTGATGTTGAATGTTTGTATGGTGTGTTTCCATTAGTTCCACTTCCTTAACGAGAGTTAGGAGGTTGAATCATATCATAGTGGCCTCTCTTAGCATGTTTACCTCGATTGACTAGTTACTTGGGTAGATGTGGGAGGAGGGTGTTACAGAGTGGTATCAAAGCATGGCTAACCCCTCAGACTAGATGGTTCGTATGTTGGTCATGCATGCATTTCAGTTGCATCTGTGTCTCTTACACTTGCATTCCATGTGCTTGTTGAATTTTCGTAATGTTGATCATGGTTGTAGTAATGTCGCCAGGTGGAAGTTGATGTTGTTATTGTGGAGTGCATCGTTGTGAGTGTAAGACTGATTACATGTTATTATATGTCTCTTACATGTATCATTTTTTACGTTTGGTTACATTCTCGTATGTTTGGTTACATTCTTGTATGCTTGGTTACATGTATCATTCTTGTAGATTTGGTTACAAGTATTGTTCATTTATGATTGATTACATGTGTTTATGCATGTGTGTTACGTATTACTTATGCATGTTAATGTTTGCATCTGGTCAAGTGTACAATGATGTAGTGTTTGTTGTCATGCATGAGGCCATGGCATCCGTTGTTGATAAGGTCATGCATTGATTACTGAACCCTATCTAGAATGATGGTTGCATGATTATATGCTTATGTGTTATGTTTCTATATGTTGTCATGATTATGTTATACTTGTATCACTTTGATTTGTTGATCTTCCAAACAAGGTATCATCCTCGAGCTATACTAAGGTACGTTGGTTTATTGTGATTTGGTTTAGTTGACATAATATACCTTGCAAGAAGAAATAACAAATGGCTAGAAAGATGGTAGACTACAAAGACTCTCCCTATGAATCAGAAGAGCAGTATGGTGTTGGGAACTCTTTCAATTTTGCAGATACACTAAGAAGCTTAAAGGAAGAAATAAGGAGTTGTAAGGTAAATAATGACAAAATCATGCAGGCACAGGAGAAACAAGCAGAGGTAAATGCAATGATACTTCAGATTTTGTCAAAATTGCAGTGATAGGGACCACGCTGAATCAACTATGAGCAGGAGGAAAAAACTAATGGGGCATATGGTAGTAGGTTGCATGGTGGTCACAAGTCAGATAGAGATGACACAATAAGAGATGGAAGATTGTTGGACACTCCAGAGAGGAGAAGGGATAGACACAGGTATTATTCTAGTTCAGATTTAGATAGGCACATTGATCGTCATCTTATCATCCTTACATGAGGAGTGATAGGAGATACTTTCCAGATGAGTTTAAGAAAGAAAAGCCACCTAATTTTTGATGGAGAGATGAAGAAACCACAAGATGTAGAGGGATGGTTTCTTGGCATGAGGAATTTCTTCAGGTTACATGAAAGCCATAGTAGCTACATTCGGTCTCAAAGGTAAAGCAAACATTTGGTGGGAAAACTTGAAGAATGTCAGATGTATTCATGAGGAATACTTGACTTGGACCGAGTTCAAGTGGCTATTCAAGAAGAAGTATCTGTCAGAGAGATAATTTGATGACAGGGAAAAATAATTCTATGAACTAAAGATGGGATCGATGAAAAATGATGAGTACACTAGTAGGTTCTTGGAGTTACTGAGGTATGTGCTTTATCTCACAGAGGAAAAGGCTAAGATTCAAAGGTTCATTAGTGGATTATTGGTTGCATTCGAAGACAAGATTAAGTTCGATGAGCCTAGATCATTAGAGGAGGCAATTTTAAAGTTAAGGCATTGCTATGAACAATCAAAGCGCAAATCTAAGACTAAGCCAGATTGGAAAGATAATCCAAGGAACAAAGGAAAATGGGACAAAAAGTGAGCAAGACTTTAGGGTATAAATAATAAAGAGAATTTTGCACCATCTAAGAAGTTCAATGCATCAGATAGAGGACAGGGACATCGATCTGAGGAGCAGAATAAGGGTGCAAGCTGGAAGCCTATAGAGTGTTGGACCTGTGGAAAAGATCATTGCAGGAGAGACTGTCCACAAAATTAGGGTGGTAGGCCTCATATATAGTGCAAAGGACACATAGACTGTTGGGGATGTTGGTCAGAGCATTCCTCATATTTATGCAACATTGGATAACAAACATGCAGACCATCAGGCATCTATCATTGAGATAGATGGTACGCTTTGTGATCAAGTTATTTCTATTTTGATTGACCTGGATCTAATTATAGCTATGTTAGTCCTGACTTGGTGGATAAGTGTGGTTTGAGTAAGGAATTGCATGCAAAATCTTGGTTAGTGCAGTTGGCTACAGGTACCAAGAAGCAAGTTCACCATTGGGTAAGATCTTGTGCATTTGATTTGAATGGTATGCCTACTGTAACACATTTTAATGTACCATTGGGATCATACAATATGTTGTTGGGTATGGATTGGTTGTATCTTCATAAAGACAAGGTGGATTGTTATGGAAAAGCCATTGAGTGTGTTGATGACAATAGAGAACCAAGAGTCTTACAAGGAAATAAGAAAGCCACATCAATTAGGATGGTGAAAACTATGCAAGCAAAGCGTAGTTGCAGGAAAGGGTGTGTTATTTATAGTACACATTTCTAGTGACAAGGGTAAGGAAGTTGGGGAGGTAGATGTTTTGAGTAGGTACCCAATTCTACACCAGTTCAAGGATGTTTTCCTGAGGACATTACAGAGTTCCACCTCACAGGGAGGTAGAATTTTCTATTGAGTTGGTGCTAGGGGAAGCTCTAACATCAAAAGAACCTTATAGGATGAGCACACCTGAGTTGGTAGAATTGAAGCTACAGTTGAAGGAAATGTTGGAAAAGGGATATATTAGGCCAAGTGTATCACCTTGGGGCACACCGGCATTGTTCGTGAAGAAGAAATATGGCACTCTAAGATTGTGCATTCACTACAAGAAATTGAACAAAGTGATCATCAAGAACATGTATCCGTTTCCAAGGATTGATGACTTGTTCAATTAGTTGAAGGGAGTAGCAATGTTCTCTAAGATCGACTTGAGATCAACATACCACCAGGTATGCATCAAAGATGAGGACATTTAAAACATAACTTTCTGGACTAGTTATGGGCATTATGAGTTTGTTGTAGTTCCATTCGGTTTGACTAATGCTCCAGCTACATTTATGTGCTTGATGAATAGTTTGTTGCGTCCGTATTTGGATAAGTTTGTTATTGTATTCATTAATGACATATTGGTATATTCTAAAAATGAGGAAGAGCATGCCGAGAATTTAGCAGCAGTATTAAGAGAGCATCAGTTGTATGCTAAGCTTAACAAGTGCAATTTCTTTCAGATTGAGATACATTACTTGGGACATGTTGTCTCCAAGGAGGGCATTACAGTAGATCCAGAAAAGATAAGGGCCATCATGGAGTGGGTAGCTCCCAAGAATGTAGATGAGGTGAGATCTTTCATGGGGTTGGCAGGATATTATAGGAGGTTCATCAAGAAATTCTCACAGATTTCTTATCCTATCACATCATTGCAGAGACAAGGTAAGAAGTTTAAATGGACATAGGAGTGTGAGGCTAGTTTTGAGCAACTTAAGCAGTTGTTGACACATGCACCAGTGTTAAAGATTGTGGATCCAAACAAAGAGTTTGTAGTAAGCACATATACTTGCAAGAAAGGATTTGGTGGAGTCCTTATTTAGGATGGACAGGTGGTATGTTATGAGTCGCGAAAGTTGAATGAGCACGAGTAGAAATACCCCACACATGATCTTGAGTTGGCAACGATTATACATGTGTTGAAGATGTGGAGACACTATCTTCTGGGAAGGAGGTTTACATTGATGAGTGATCATAGTGATTTGCGGTATCTATTTAACCAACCGAACCTGAATGGTAGGGAGGCTTGGTGGTTGGCCACGATTAGTGAGTTCAAATTCGAGATCAAGTACATTAAAGATAAAGAGAATAGAGTGGAAGATTCTCTTAGCAGGCAAATATAGGTAAATCACTTAGTAGCTATGAGCTCCTATGGGACAAACAAGCAGGTCAACATGACGTCAGATATATGGAGATTATGCATAGGCTGCAGTAGGGTATTGGTATAGGTACAGGTGGCAGTACATGTACAAGTACATGTGATAATGCAGGTACAAGTACAAGTATAGGTACATGTACATGTACATGCAATGGTACAAGTGCAGGTGCACATGATGTGGATTATTTCCTTACAACAGATGGATTGGTTAGATTTAGAGACAGGATATATGTGCTAGACATTAATGAGCTCAAGAAGGTGATCTTGAGGGAGTTTCATGTGAAACCATATTTGGGTCACCCAGGTTATCAAAAGACATTGACAATAGTGAAGAGATTTTATTATTGGCCAAACCTAAAGAGGGATGTAACAGAGTTTGTGGCTAAGTGTTTTTATTGTCAACATGTGAAGTAAGAGTGTAAAAATTCAGGTGGACTGCTACGACCGATCGCAATTCCATAGTGGAAATGGGAAGTCATTTCCATGGACTTCACCACAGGTCTGCCGAGGACAATGAGACAACATGATTCCATCATGGTTGTTGTGGACAAGTTGAAAAATGTTGCACATTTCATTCCAGAGAAGTCTACATTCCCAGCTAGCGATGTAACATAGTTATTCATTAGAGATGTGGTTAGCTTGCATGGTGTTCCAAAGAATATTGTGCTAGATAGGGATGCGAAGTTCACTTCCAAGTTTTGGAAGGAGTTATTTGTAGGTTTGGGCACAAAGTTGGCCTTCAATACAAATTATCATCATCAGATAGATGGACAAACAAAGAGGGTCAATAGGATATCAGAGGACATGTTGAGGATGTACGTGATGCAACAACAATGACAGTGGGAAGAGTCTCTTCCACTAGTAGAGTTCACTTACAAAAATGGGTATCAAGAATCTTTGAAGATGATTTCGTTTGAGGCATTGTATGGGCAGAGTTGCAATACTCCTGTCAGTTGGAGTGATCTAGTTAACAGGGTGTTGATTGGACTAGACACGTTGGCAGACATGGAGCAGGAAATGCAGGTGATCAAGAAGAATCTAAAGGTAGCACAAGATAGGCAGAAGATCTATGTAGATCGAAACATGTTGTTCAAGGAGTTCCAGGTTGGGGAACATCTGTACTTGTGCATCAAACCGAAGAAGATCTCTTTACGGATTGTGTCATGTACCAAGCTGGCATTGTGGTTTTGTGGACTCTTCAATATTGTTGAGAGGATTGGGCTAGTATCCTATCGACTTGCACTTCCTTTGATAGTGAAATTCCATGATGTTTTCCATGTGTCATTGCTTAAGAAGTATGTTAAAGATGTTGATCATGTGATTGACTGTCTGTATTGCAGGTGGAACTAGATGGAGAATTCCATTCAGAGCCTTAATGTATATTGCAAAAAAAGGTGCTCATGCTCTTAAAATGAGAAATTGAGCAAGTTAAAGTGCAATGGAAGCACTTTGGGCCCGATGAAGCTACATGGGAGATGGTAGATCGAATGTCGTCTATGTATCCTTCCTTGTTTTCTAGTTGAGGCAAAGCAGTTTTGGTATGGTGTTTTGGTATATGTCTTGGTGATGTTTGGTATAATTACATATGTATATGGATATAAATACTGCCATGAGCTATGTTATAAAGCTCCAATAAGTGGTATGGGTGTCATGTCATTATGATGTTACGTTTGTTATGTTTCATGTTGGTTTGCTGCTCTATAGGATGATCATTGTAAATATTGCATCGAGCTAAGTTATAAAGCTCCATCGGTAGTATATTTTGCTTACAACAGTTTTGTGGTTATAAGTGTTGTTGAACACAAAGGATGGTGTTCAACTCTGGTGAAAATTCCATGTAATAAAAGTTAATAAAGGAAAAATAATAACCACGGTTGATGGGACACTTATTCCAAGTTGAATGTCGGGAAAGACATCCTAGTGTGGGTGTTCATTTGGTTATTAATAGCTAAGGAAATTGGCAAAGGCAATGACTAAGGATTTGGAAATTCAAAATGACATTTTTGGCACATTTATTTATGAAAATAATGGAAATTAGGAGAAAAGGGATGTGAAATGTCACAAGTTTCATGCGAGGAGGAAAATGAAGAAAATAGAGGCCTAGGCCTCATTCATAAAAAGGCTTCTGAGGATCAGTTTGTAACTTTTTTTTTTTTTTTTTTTTTTTTTTTTTTTTTTTTTTTTTTTTTTTTAGTGTTGGAGCTCTCTCACTATTCTCTTTCGCTCTCATACTCTTGGATACTTAGAGTTTTTCTTGGAGCACTCTTGGAGGGTGTGACATACCTATATTTTTGGAGTAAGAAGGCAAAGAAAGAGTAGGAAAGCGCAATAGGACATCAAGATAGACAAATACAACAATATTTACTTATAGGTACTGAGTTGCATGTATGTTTTCCTCACTCGTTTTGACATGCATGGCATATGCATATGGATTTTTGGTGATGATCTATCACTAGCGTGTAGGATTGTCTGGATTGATAGTGGATTGCCTAGCCTTGCCATTTCCTGGATAGTCGTAGAGATTGTGAGTTTATTTCCTTGTTTTGTTTTGGTTGGTTCTCATATTTCCTTAGCTTGGGTTGAGTTATTAGTTCCTGGAAGTCTTGGTTGGACAAACGCTCTGGAAGCCCAATAACAGGTTGGGTTGAGTTACTAGTCCTGGAATATTTGGTTGGACAAACACTCTGGAAGACCTTGGTGGGTTGAGTTACTAGTCCTGGAAGCCTTGGTTGGAGAAACACTCTGGAAGCCCTTGGTGGGTTGAGTTACTAGTCTTGGAAGCCTTGGTTGGAACAAATGCTTTGAAACCCCTGGAAGGCTTGGATAAAGACCAATCTGATGATGGTTTTGTGATGTATGACCATGAGGTGGAATCATTGTTTAATGGGTTGAGGTGGATGACCTATGGAAGCCCCTCATGGTTTTGGATTGATGTGTTCTATGAGATCCCATATTCATGCTTGGAATGTGGCATGGGGGTGAATGGATGAAGAGAGATTTGGCTCAGCCATTCTACGGTCGGATGGAACGTGGAAGTCCCATCTCAGGTTTGGATTTTGCATCATCACTATGAGGTTATTTATCCTTGTATTTCTATGAGTATTATAATGGTTTATATGTGGATCATATGGCTATGATTTCATTGGTATTTATGTTGCTATTATGCTGGTTATATATATGTTTTATGACAGTAACTATGTTTTGATCTCATCATGTCTTTACTTGTAAATGAATGAACAATGTATCTATGACGTAATGGATGAAATGGCAGTCAATGTGTTGAGGCATCAATGTCTCTTAGCAATTCTCATCTAAGTATGAGACCCTTATGCTCAGATCAATTATTTACACCTGTAGATTACATATTCGTGATATGGTTGATGAAATGCCTATCATGGCTAGTAGGGGTCTAGTCAAGGTATTATTCAAGTAATTTCTTTTGCACTGTCATTTGCATATTATCTTACTATTATGAAGATGTCACTCTATTCTGGGCTTGAAAAAGTTGCTCAAATCCCGGGGACGCTGGCACAACACTGTGCAAAAAAGTCCCTTGACGTTGGCTTGCAGGCCTGTGAGAGTGTCCAAAGGTCCTTGGATGCTGGTATGCCCATAACATGAGAGTGTCCAAAGGTCAAGTGGTCCAAAAGCTCAGTGGGACCCAGGGGATGGTTGGCAGAAAGGTTGGATTGGCTCCTGAGGGTCCTAATGTTGATGTTGAATATCTGTATGGTGTGTTTCCGTCGGTTCCACTTCCTTAACATGACTTAGGAGGCCGAATCATATCATAGTGACCTCTCGTCACATGTTCACCCCAGCGGACCGGTTACTTGGGTAGATGTGGGAGAAAGGTTTTACAGAATATATATATTTTTTGAGGTCTTAAATAATTTACCTTTTAAATAGAATATTCCTTTTAATTTAGAATTCATTTTTTCTTGTCCTCGCTTTTTCCTCAAATAGAAGATTTTATATTATAATATTTTATAAAGAATATTTTTCTGTATGACTTACTCAAATATTTTAATGGTATACCCTTATGTTTATTGAGTCAAACCTTAATATTCACTTTAATGGAATTTCTTTTTCACTATATTTTTTTAATACAATAATTTATTTCTTTTTAACTTTATCTAAACTTTAAATTTCCCACTTCAATATTATTATTAAATTGTCTTCCACATTTATATAAAGTTTACCTTATTATCACCTCTAGGATAATAATGTATTCAAAAAATATTGATGTTGACATTAATTTTAAATTTACCAAAAATTAAATGATCTTATCTAATGTTTACTTTTGAATTTTTATTTTTTATTTATTTTTAAATATATTTATTTCAATTTTGATTGGTTCACCTATTATTTTACAATGATTACATTGTACTACAAAATCTGTAATTTGTTGTACCATAAAATCTTTTGTTGTACACACTGACAATAAATCACTAATTATAGCATTAATTTATTTTGAAACATAATCGTTAGCAGAATTAAATTTGTACATAAAATTATTTTAATGTATTCCTCCATTTGAACGTTGAATACAAAGTAAAGGTCAACAAAATAGCACACCCATTATTCTTAGAACCCTCCAAATCTGCCATGCACATTAATGATTAAACCAATTACTAAGTCTTTAGTTTTCTACTCACTACCCATACGCATGTGTGCATAATATATATTCAATCAAGTTCAACTTGGTTAGTGGGTTATTTGTGGGTGAGGCAGATGCTAGTACAATCGTCTAGACTCGTGCTGACTCAATTGATGTGGAATATGAACTATTGTTGAGTTTCCATACGGTTTTTGTTTTCGGCTTGTTTGGTGAAACTGAGCCCATCCTAGTTTAAAAAAAATCACATTATTCCCTGCCAAAAAATATTGATATTAACATTAATTTAAATTTACCAAAAATTAAATGATCTTATCTAATGTTTATTTTTTTTTTTTTTTTTTTTTTTTTTTTTAATTTTGATTGGTTCTCTTCTTATTTTACAATGATTATATTGTAACACAAAATCTGTAATTTGTTGTACCATAAAAGCTTTTGTTGTACATACTGACATTAAATCACTAATTATTGCATTAATTTATTTTGAAACAGAATCGTTAACAAAATTAAATTTATACATAAAGTTATTTTAACATATCCATTTGGGCGTTAAATACAAAGTAAAGGTCAACAAAATAGCACACCCATTATTCTTAGAACCCTGCACGATGCACATTAATGATTAAACCAATTACTGAGTTTTTAGTTTTCTACTCACTACCCATATGCATGCGTGCATTAATATATATTCACGTTCAACTTGGTTAGTGGGTTATTTGCGGATGAGGCAGAAGCTAGTACAATCGTCTAGACTCATGCTAACTCAAATGATGTAAAATATGAACTATTGTTGAATTTCCATACCGCTTTTGTTTTCAGTCTGTTTGGTAAAACTAAGCCCATCCTAGTTTTAAAAAAATCATCACATTTTAATTTTCTTAAAGAATAACTTAGTGATATGTAACGTTTCATATTTTTATTATTTTTATTTGGCCCTCATTTTTCTCTTTGTGAATAATAGAGTGAAAACCTTATATAAATTATCATTCACCTTCACATAGTTTTATATACATGTTCCATTTCCCAGTTTATTTAATTTATCATATATCATTATAATGTTGGTTTGAATCCACAAAATTCGAAGACACCTCTTTACAGTAAAAAATTCTCGGAGTAAATTCTTGCTTGAGGATATCGAGGCATTGGACACTTTATAAAAACCCTGTTACTAACGTGAATTGAAATTGAATGTATATGATATTGCAATAGAGTTAGCCATACTCAAAATCCTTAAAGTGTTCAGTGCACTTAACATTGCCACTATAATTCAGAGATCTGTCATACTATTACAGATTAATTTATATGATAGATGAAAGATTATAATTTATATAATTTCGAAATGTGCAAAACATTATTATTTTTTTTATTAAATATGGATGTGAAAAAGAAATGGTGAAGATTGTATAAAATCTGCCAATACTTTAAAATTGTTTTGTTTGGTTAAGAGATCGTTTTATTTGGACATAAGGAAATAGTGTAACAACTTAACTCAAGACCCAGATACATTTGGCAATAATGAAAATTTGCCCCTTTATGAACTACTACCGAGTTATTCTAGGTGGGGTGGTTTTCCTTGAATAACGGTAATACGTCAACCTGCATTCACAGTTATTCCAGGTGGGGTGGTTTTCCTTGAATAATGATGATAAGTCAACCTGCATTAACAGTTAACAACCAATGATAGTTGTCTTCACCACTGATTTGACAACTAAATTATATTAAGTTTTCCCACCATATAAAAAAAACAAACAACCAACCAATATTTCAATCCATGTAAGATTCATGCAGCTCTGGTTGACATAGAATATGGACAATGCTCTTTATACGATTAAAAGATCAAATCTCATCAAAGAAATACAAAGTAAATTAATAACTAATAATGTTAGATCAAAACTCATCATAGCAATACAAAGTAAATTAATAACTAAATTAAACTAAGCGGCAAGAACGCTAGCTATGCGGCCTTGCTTTTATGTTATTATTACCCTGCAATAACGTATTCAAAAAATATCGATGTTGACATTAATTTTAAATTTACCAAAAATTAAATGATCTTATCTAATGTTTACCTTTGAAATTTATTTTTAAATATATTTATTTCAATTTTGATTGGTTCACCTCTTATTTTACAATGATTACATTGTACCACAAAATCTGTAATTTGTTGTACCATAAAATCTTTTGTTGTACATACTGACATTAAATCACTAATTATAGCATTAATTTTTCCATATTGATTAGGCTGTTGGGTCAATTCGTTTCACTCTATAGACTTCTAAACGTGATGGGAGGACTATTGGAATACAAATTTGCAATTTTTTCGCCACTATTAGGAATGTGAATTGTGCCCATGCTCCACGAGACTCAAACTAGTAACCTCTGCACTACACCATACCCTGAGATTTAATGCTTCATGGCAACCATTATGACACTTTCGCATAGCGCCCTGTGACTCCCACATTGTGCTTTCACTCGCTGACATTGCTGCTAGGTAGGATTAGCAATCTATCACTTCAAGAAGATGCCAACTCTTATGCTGATGCCCAATATGCAGTTACAGTAAGTGGTGTGACAACTTTTCCCGTAAGATATTTAAATTTTTAAAATATTAATTGAAGTCTTTTAGTAAGACTTAAATTTTGAATTTTATATTAGATTTGATTTCATAAATAATGAAATAAAGTTAAGTAATTTTATCATAACTTTGTTTAATAAAATTTATTTAAATTAATAGAAAAATATTGTAAAAAATAATTATAAAACTTTTAATTCAATAAATTTTTAATGTAGAATAAAGTGTTAAAAAAAAATAAATGATTGAGGCAATAATTTAAAATAAATATCAAAATATTTATTTTAAAACATATTTTTTATTTGAAAAAAAAATATTATATATAAAAATTAAATACATTATAATTTGATTATAAATTATTATTATTTTTATTATAATTAATATATATATATATATATATATATATATATATATATATATAACATAATTTAATATTATAAATAAAGATAAATTTCAAATATTTTTATAGATATTTTCAAAAAAGTTGAATACTCTACTTTAATATAGCAACATTTTTTTTGTGTTTTTTAAAACTATAAAACAATATTCCTGAATATTTTTAATCTTAAAAAAATATAAGACATTACTATAGATTTTGATTCTGTATAGTTAATTATAGCCCTTTTTTTTAATTTCTTGCTTTCCATTTTTTTCTTCTAGTTTTGGTTTTCCACATGCACTTATAGAGGCTTCCATTTTGCCAAATCTTCATAGTCTTTTACTTTAATTTAACTAGATTTAAACTAAGTAGCAGATACTCGATGCCATCATACATTTCTCTTCGATTCTACCTTCTTCATGTATTAACAAAATAATCTTTATAAAAAACAAGTCATAAATCACACTTTAAAGAATGGTGTGAAAGACAGGACATAACATCACAAAATCACACATTAAAAAAGAGTTTTTGTACGAGACATAATATGTCTTATTTGTTTCTTACTCTAATTTAAGGATACTTAAAATAAGCAAAAATATCTACAAAGTAGCCCTTGTTCAAATACAATAGTTAGTTCATACATTTCAAAATTCAATAATTGAACTAAGTAGCAGGGAAACGCTAGTTATGCGGCCTTGTTAAATATTGAATCGAGCAGTTAATATATGTTACAAGATATTAATTGTATATTACTGTGCTATCACTAATTGGAAAACGGTACAGAATTTGGGCGAGAAACGATCGTACAAGTGGGTGTGACTGTAAGAACTACACCAAACAATGAAATAATAAGTCCAATTTTTAATTTGGTTTGGGTAATTGGTTGAACGATTAATTGTAATATTGGCAGATGAATGCGACTAATGCGACGATGCTTGCAAAATGAAAGTAGGCCAGTGGTGGTAGTGGCGCTCGCTGTGAAGACGAAGTCAAGTAACTGGTGGTTGCTTAGTGATGACAGCGACGACGACGGTGCTAGAAAAGCAACCAAGTTGGTGTTTCAGTTTGCAATGAGGGTGGTTTTGAAGTGGAGTATTTTCCACAATGTGGTTTGTTTGAGCCACCTGTTGGAGGTGGTCGCAGAGGCTCGATGGTAGTGACAATAGAATCAGGTTCTGGTAGCGACGATGGGTAGCTATGCGACCTGAAATCATTTTTTTTAATTTTAATATATATATATATATATATATATATATATATAATATTATATATATATATATATATATATATTTTGTTTTTTCTATAATTTTAATGGCCAAAGGCTTGAGACAGATTTGACAGAATGGAGAACCTCCAACTACATAGCGAAACACTTGATCGCAATGACAACAAGGTTGATGGCCAAAGGTTGAATCAAACGTGGCTCTAATACCAATGTAACGACCAAAAGTCGCATACGCAGTAGAAATCTTTAAAATACTTCAAAGACGTAAATGTCTATTGTAAGACATGTAACTATATATTGAATATTGTATAAAATTTGATATAAAATATTTACAAATAAGAATGAGGACCTGCTCATATACACTAGATAGATTCCCTTTCATGAACGATCATGTCTCTAAAACATGCCTCTTCATTACTAACTAACTAACCATTAGTTAATTAATTATTAATTATTATATTTATTATTTTTATATAAATTATATTCATAACAACTTTTAAACCAAACTTTGATGGTATATGATTAGTTAATTATTAATTATTATATTTATATTTATATTTATTATTTTTATATAAATTATATTCATAGCAACTTTTAGACCAAACTTTGATTGTATATCTATTTCATCACTTGCACCCTCATTTCTATTAAATTTAGAATTTCCATCCTTCTTTGTGAGTGACATTAAAGTTTTATTGTTGTGATTCCTTCTATTTGCCCCTAAAACTCCTTATAGAGTTCACTAATAATATAATATCTCATTGCATGGTCTATTTGATCCTATAGAAAGATCCATAAATGTAAGGTCAAAAATCTCTCATAGCTATTTGATCCTATAGAAAGATCCATAAATGTAAGGTCCAAAATCAAATCCAACCTAAAGCAATAAATAAAATACTAATATTCTAATCAAGCAGTCACTAAGCATCAACCTTATAGTACATATTTAAAATACTTATCACATTTAGTTAGAACATAGTTGAAGACACTATATCATTAGCCACATAATTCGATTGTCATAAAATAAAAGAAACTTACTTAGTAGATCAACTCAATGATCAATTCAACATCCCATATCATAAACTAATGAACCAGGTTGGTTCATCCTCACCATGACAACTACAATGTTTATAATAAGGTAGTGTTTCTTAAAAGAGCAATTACACAACAATAATCACACAATGATAATGTGTAAACTATTCCTTCCATGATCGTCTATACTTAGAACTGATGGATCATTTAACAATGCCAACCTTAAATAAGTGCCACTTACTTACATGGACATTAGTTTAAATTATGTTTATATCAGTTTGGATTTTAAATTATGTTTATTATTTTTAAAGTGGGAGAAAGGAATGTTGAAAAAAGAAAAAAACAATTTAGTTTAAAATTATGTTTATATTATTTTGTGTTATTTTTAAAATTTATATATTTTATTGATTTTGTTTTTTTATTTATAGTTATTTAATTCTCTTACATATATAAAAGATAATGATAATAATTAAATTTAGTTATATGTAGTAAAAAAAGTAAAAGGATTTTCTAGAAAATATTTTGGTTAATTTAGTTTAAGAATGAAGTCATAGAGTCTCTTGTAGTTAAACATCCAAGAATGTCTTATTAGTCCCTGCCTGGGACTAATAGCGATCGATAGATTGTTGACCAGCGATTAATTAATGTTGACCAAATAAAATTTTCGGTAGATGTCAAGTTTAAACCAATGTTTGACATAAAATTTTCTGCTCATATGCTTGCAAACAAACTTTTATCCAAACTTTCAACTTGCACCTCTTATTGCCGGGGAGACTGCATGATTTTGATGAAACTTAGGATAATCTGTTTGAAATTTAACAAATGCATATTTTGATGAAACAAATATTGGAGCAATATAATGTTATCGAAAATACGATTGATATGCCACTTGTCTCCTGCATAACTTTGTGGCAAGCTGCATGTAATCACCTCATGCTGAACTCAATACAAGGCCACATGTCTTATTTTATTCCAAAATCTATTGTGGTAACTCGTAAGCTAAATAGCTGCATAATCTGTATGCGTGAATATCTCCATGGTCTGCCAGATTGACGAATTGAACCCACAACCTGAAGTTGGGAATTAAACACGGAATTCGCCCTGTTTTTCTGTGATAGTTGGTTAAATTTAATGAAATGGGGGATGCATTTAACCTTACCAGGTAATTAAGGCACGCCTCAAATCTGAGATGATGCAGAGGTGAACAGACTGGAAGGCACTGTCAAATGACGGACATGTGAATCCACACCTTCTGCTGCTCCAGAGACTACTCGCTCTTCTTCTTGTCTAACACCAAGGTAACTGACGCTAACAGTAGCAGCATTATGCTTAATTCTCTGCCACGGTTTCTAAGAATTGCACAAAGAACTGTTAGCCATATCAATACACATTTTACTTTTTGGCCAGGAGTCTTTCACTACACGTTTTAAATTTTAATTAATTTCTTAATATTAACCAGTGCTATATAGTAACTATTCTGCACAACCTGCACAAAAACCAGTGCTATATAGTAACTATTCTGCACAACCTGCACAAAGGTGAGTTTTTTTTTTTGACAAGAATGGCTTCAGATTTTCGATGGAGTAGGTTTTAATCACCGTGAATTTGGTTTAATGTTTCATATTTTGGTCCGTTTGCTCGTCATGTTAATGTGGTTGTTGGTTTACTCTTTCTTGGAGTGCAGGAGTTGGTGCAGTTTAGGCTCCAGATTTACTGCTCCACCAATTTAGTATTTTCCTCTCTTTATGGATTTTTTGGATTCTCGTGTGGGGAGCTTCTCCTCTGCAGAACTGTCGGCTCTCTAGGTGTTTGGAGGGTAAGTGTCCGTACGGACATATAGCAATGATAGCAGGAACCAACTTGCCATTCACCTCAATTAGCCAAGTTTTCTGAGATGAAATCTCTCATGCTCAAAGGAAAGGATCCTGCTATGCCTGCAGTTCCAATCGAGCTCTCCAACTCTCTTTACATGGTAAGATTTCCGGTTGCTAGATTCTTCACTATGTTTGGTATATTATTACCTTTGGAAGCCATAGATTATGGTAAACTTTATTACTCTTTAGGTCTCATAGCTATGGAACACTCAAATGCAAATTATGTAAAAACCTTGTATTTCTTTAGACAAGAATTCCTCAATTCTATACGGGTCTATTTTCTCCTCCGGCAGTATTTAACTCTAGCTTTGTTGTACATTTTCCAGACAAAGCACTGAAAACTTATATTAAAAAAGTAAACTAAAAATATCCATTTTCATATTTAAATATGTTTAAAAATATGTTGATTAATCAGTAAAATGAAAGCATTTCAATGTATAGTAAATATAAAAATAAATATAGGTGGATTAATCAGTAAAATGAAAGTATTTCCATGTTATAGTAAATATAAAAATAAAGGGAAACGAGTTGTTTCCCGAGAAAAAATTGTAGTTAAATTGTTCAGATGACATTGATTGACTTGACAAACTCATTCAGTTCCTCCATAGCGCAGTATGATGGCCAAGTCCATCAAAATGAAAATATGATATTCTTTAAATTAAAAAATAATGTTGGTTATAATAAAAAAAATTACATAGTTGATTAGTTTTATTAAAAATATTATAAAACATAGAAACTACCCATCAAGTAAATAAAATGAATCGAAATATTAAATTCCAAATATATCAACTTTTGATTAGTTAATATGAATTTTATTTTGAACTAACTTTATTTTCTTTCTTTTATTTGCAAAATGATCTCACGGATATCTTTTATTGTAAATAAAATAATTCTGAAGTTATTAAACTCCAAATATGGAAATCTTACCTATCAACCTTCATTCTTTGATATGAATTTAATTTATAAGCAACTTTATTTTCTTTTATTTTCAAAACGATGTCAGACTATTGTGTTTTCGATGTCAGACTATTGTGTTTTCTATATCACACAAAATTACTTTGTATTACAGCTGATTTCGAAATATCAACGGAAATATCAACGGAAATCAGTTCTAAATTCTGGTTATAAGTATGAAATTTAAAAATTAAAACATGTCTTTAATATTATTTGTTGTGACCACAAAATAATCTGAAACTGAAACTTACTTTAAATTCTAATTTCAAATATTGTACCATATGCTCACGGCAATATTCAAGTGGACTGATTGAAGCTCCGACTTAGAAAAATCCCTTCTGTCTTTCAGCAATCTCCTTCGAAAATAATGAATAATTTAATCTATGAGAAAGGATAAAAGGATAATTAATGGGCAGTATCGCATCCGGTGTACTTAGTATTTAATACTATTCATTCGCATCATTTTCTTTGAACCTCGTTCACATGTATTCCAGGATGCCAAAGTATTCGTAATTGATTGAACTCTTGATTCGTAACAAATTCTTCGCATATTTTCAACAATTTTCATTTGAAAATAACCATGAGAATGAATTAAAGGATAACTATTTAAGAATAATAATTTAAGTATGCGCACTTGTGAATGATATGTTACAGGTATTAAATCTCTCTTTTTATTGTTGGTTTTCTACTGTGTCAATCGTTTTCCTTCTTTCGGGTTTTAACTTACAGCTAATACATAATCTTTCTTTGCAGAAACAGGAGGAATGGCTACGCATCCTGCCACAGCATTGGGAGGCAGAACAACTTACAGGTCTGTCTCAGGAATTCAAAAAGAACCGGGTATGTTTATATCTTCCTATTTGGAAACTGTTTTCTACTGTGTCAATCGTTTTCCTTCTTTCGGGTTTTAAGTTACAGCTAATACATAATCTTTCTTTGCAGAACCAGGAGGAATGGCTACGCATCCTGCCACAGCGTTGGGAGGCAGAATAACTTACAGGCCTGTCTCAGGAATTCAAAAAGAACCGGGTATGTTTATATCTTCCTATTTGGAAGCTTTTCTCGCTCAGCTGAGAGTGAAAGGTGCTTCATTTTCCTTTAAAGATTTTAGCTTAGTATTTTTAGATAGCGCCAACTGTGGCTTCTGCCTATTAATTTGGTTTAAACATGACAGGACTCACGTTGCTACCCAGTGGGGTCTTTATGCAACTTGTTCTTCCAGTCTATTCGAGATTTACAGTCTAGGGTCTTTTAGATTAAGATTCAAGCTGAGTTTTATACTCAGGGTTTGAGCTTCATATGTTGTAATTAAAAACATAGTTATATTCCTGGTTAGTCATTGTTTAAGTTTCCTTACTTTGTCGGATGTATAATCTTGACCCACAACGGAATTGCTCGCTCTATCTTGCTCTATTTTATATTAACTGGAGTGCTCATGACTTGGCTTGACACATGCACGACTTATCTTGACACATGCAGAGCTTATCTTGGCATTTATGCAAAGGCCAGATATACCTATGGTTTTGAAACAAGTGCCTTTTATCATTATATTTTATTTTAACGGGAGTGCTCAGATGAGAGCTCATCCTTTTTGAAACAAGTGCCTTGCGTCTATGGTAACCAGTATTTCTCAGGCTATAGGTACATTGATGCAGTCAAGTTGTATACGTCTGATTATTAAATTTATTTCTCAAATTATAAGCACATTAATGCAGTCATATATTCAAGTTGTATACATCTGATTATTAAATTTAAACAGGTATAAATTTAAGATAAACATATATAATATGACCACATTAATAAGCCCGAGAAATAAACTTCGCCTGAATTCTATGGCTTCAACCTGTAGTGACCGCCTGAATTCTATCGCTTCAACATGTAGTGACAGGTTCCATAAATTTAATATTTTATGAAATAACTGGTTTGAGAAAAAACTTTGACTATTGATAACAATATTGGAAAATTAAATATGGAGTTGATTGCACCAATTCAACTTATCAAAAAACAAATAAACATAATATATGATACGCTGAGTAGACGGAAATTAATATAAAATAATTCTTTTTATATTTCATTTATAAAAGAGATTAAATTTCAATTTATATTTATGTTTTTTAGTATTTTTTATTTTTTAAAAGATTAATAATGAAAAATGCATTTGAAAATTTCAAAAAGGCAAAAGTTTTTTTGATCTTTATTATTATGATTTTGTTCTAAAGTAATATTATACTTCATATTTTAGAAAATTTGATAAAAAGTCCTTAAAAGTTTATTAAATTTAATTCAAAATGTTTAACGTCTTTAATAGAGTTTACACATTTAATATATGGAGGGGAAATGATATTATAGTTTAGTATGATATGTAATGTTATTAATCTGTTAAATAATTATACAAAATATTTAAATAATGTAGGCTTATAAAAAAAATTCACGTGAAGAATTAGAAATTAGATCATCTCAGTTTATTACATCAGTTTAAATTAAATCCGTATTGAAGATGAATCTATGCACAAAATTGAAAAAACTGGAATTGTTTCTTGTGAAGTTTCACAAGACCGAATACATCAATCAAATAAAAAGCAATCTATGCTATATACTATTTTTAGCTTTATAAATATATAAATATATATATATATATATTAATATCTTAAACAAAATATGCTTATCTGCTCAAAAACTCCCACAAGAAAAGGCAGTATCAAAGCTGGTTATATGGCTTTCACAAACGAGAAAGGAAGAGAATCATTGGAATTAAGCACTCTTGTGGCGCCCAGACGGAAATGTTTCGAGTCTGTCTAAGCGTATGATTCTAAAGATTTTGCTTTTGAAACAACAGCTTTGGATTTGGCTTCGTCGGGAGATTTCTGGAACAAAGGATCTGATTCTGATTTGGCGGATGAAACAGTTCATGCTTATGATTCTTTCCAACCTACCTACCTACCTACTGTTTAGTTAAGCAGGCAGGGCAGAATGGGAGCTCAGGGCTCTTACTAAAACAGGTGCCCTGTAGTCATACTCTTTGAATTCTCTTTACAGAAAAAAGATGGATTAGAACAAACAAGTACATGAAGACGCTAAACCTCTCTTGCTTTTACTTTATTTGCAGGTGAAAATGATGTTTTTACACTGTGTTCAACTAAATGACAATGTAATAGACACGTCTTATAAAATATTTTTGAATATACCATTCAAATAAAGATGGCCTCTGGTTTATGATATTAATGTGTTTATATGTCTTATAAAATATTTTTGAATCTGCAATTCAAATAAAGATGACCAAAGATGGCCTCTGGTTTGTCCAAAGGTTATGGTGCATAGCAAAGCCTACGTGTTAATCTTAATTTGGCATGTTCTCAGTCAGGGGTTGACTCTGCTATTATCAAATGCGTATTTAATGGTATTTTTACTGCAATAATACCGTGCTTGTGATCTTCACTGACCCAAGTAAGAATAGGCCAAACCATTTATGCAGTGGCCTGTTTTTTTGAAAAATCACTCACATGGATTAATGCTAACCCAGAACTATTTGTGCAGTGGCCTATTTCTTTGAAAAATCACTCACATGGATTAAGGTTAACAGAGGACTATTTTAGCAGTGGCCTATTTCTTTTACATTTTAACCGAGGACTATTTCAGCAGTGGCCTATTTCTTTTACATTTTGGTGTGAAGGTTCTGGGCTCTGCAAATACTCATCAGAGTTTTTTTTTATCAATTTTCTCTTTCAAATTGGTTTTGGTTGTGGTTCATATTTTATGTTCAATAAACGCTCACTTGCAAATTTGCTTGTATGCTCAAGACAACTGAGATGCAACTCAAAGAACTACACTTTCTCAATCCCAGCAGGGACTACCGCTACGACGGTAGCTCCCTTGTTAATAACCATATTCAAATGGTACCTGTGAAATATCTTTAGAGTGTGTAGGGATATGCCTTATTATTTATTTAAAATTATTTAATAATATATAAATAATTGAATAAATATTTTAATTTTAAAATTCTAAACCTTAAATATTAAAGTAAATATTTTATATGATTTGCATATAACTTTTTGTTTATACATTTTAGTAATACTAAGATGGACTAGACATTATTATTTATTTAAAAATTATTTAATAGTATATAAAATAATTGAATAAATATTTTAATTCTAAATTCTAAATATTAAAGTAATATTATTTTATATGATTTGCGCACACTTTTTTTTTTACGCATTTTAGTAATTGAGATCAGGTGAAAATTATAATTTAATATGGTTTTAGTATTAAATGAATTTATTATACTATGATATTATGTAAAATAAACATTTTATATGACATTAAAATTGAGATCAGGTGAAAATTATAATTTAATATGGTTTTAGTATTAAATGAATTTATTATACTATGATATTATGTAAAATAAACATTTTATATGAAATGTCATATATGTTATTGAAAATGAAAAAAACCAAGGTTCAATTTTGTTTTTTAAATTAATTAGGGTGTTTAACTTTTTAATTATAGAATTAGAATGTTTTTATGTGTATGTGTGATAGATCTAATAATATGATACACAAGTTCACGGGGCTTTGGATTGACAGTGAATGGGTGCGTTGTTAAGGCAATCCTTGCGATAGGTCACTGGTTCAAATCCCCCGTGAGTACTTAGGTTAGTCTTAATTAGAAAAAAAAAATAATATGATGCACAATTGTTCATGATTAGTAATATGTCTTCATATCTAAGAAACACATTTATTTGTAGTTAATGGGAACCACTAGGTATTGTAACAAATTTTAAAATTTTCTTATACAATATCTAAATTCAACATGGAAAAGTGTATTACATTTTTTTTTTTGTCACATATATATAGAGAGAGAAAGAAGTATGACATGTATAGATTTGTGACCGTGTTTAAAATTATAAGAGAATATAAACCATCTTTTGAATTACTTAAATTAGGTTTCACAAAAGGCTCTTATCTAGGGAAAGGATTTTTTCATGGAATCAGTGAAGATATTAAGATCTTATTTAAAAATTGATGTGTTTTCATCCATAAGCCAATCATCCCTTAAGACTTTTGCCAAATTAGAAAATTAAACAACTCCAAAATATGGAGAAGAATAATTTTGGTTCATTAGTTCTTTGCTTCCTTCAACTTTTTTGGATGAAAATGGCATCAATAAAAAGATGCTATAGCCCATAACATGGCTCAAATCCAATTTCACAAGCTAAATAGACTCCAAAAATCCAACTTAACTAGATGAATTGACTCCAAGCCCCAAAACGCAGTTCTCCATTTTCTCATGCTATGCTCATATTTTTATAACCCAAATAAAAGAGGTAGGAAACTATTCAATTGTTTATGTCTTGAATGTCTAAAATGAATTGTGTGTATAAATGGATTATAATAAAAAATTATAAGAGTACTCACTAAATTTAGTGTTTCAATGACAATCTCAAGTAAAAGTTCTTCTTTATCATTTCATGAGTGATTTTCGTATGCAATATGGATAAAACTCCATTCTTCAAATTTATCAATCTAAATCAATAAATTATAACTCTTGAAAATATTTAAAGTGATGACACTCATATGCACTTTAGACTATACATATGTGATCTAAATTAATGGTTTTCATCACCTCATTGAATTATATACCTCAATTTCCTTTTAATTTAATAATGAGAAAAATTATTATTATAAATACTACTACATTATTTTAAAAAATAACAATTAAAATTAAATTTAATATAAACCTATCCAAGCTGGCAGCATAGAGTACATTTGTATATTTATAATTAAAATTAATTTAAAAATAAGCTTATCCATCACATCTTAAAATTAATTTAATAATAAGCTTATCTATCACATCCTCCAGCACCATATAGTACATTTGTATATTTATATTTTTATGTTTAAATGGGAAACAAAATCCATCCAACGTTGAACCATATAAAAGTTTTAGATTATTAGTTTAAAAATGCAGTCACCACAGTCATGTTAATTTAGTTATTTAGTTTTAAAATGTAGCTACCATAGTCATCTTGCAACTATCATCGAATCATAGAATACAACAACCAGAATGAAGCAATAAGGATAAGGGCAAAAACAACAGCAATTCACCTCCCCCTAGGCTCCTTAAACCATTACGAGCAAGACACGAATAAATAAATCACTAGAGAACACATCAATTCAATACATGTGATCAATATAGTACACCATTGTGGTTATATAAGTTCAATATGTTTTGCATACTAAAAATAGCACATAAACATATATAGTATTAATAGTTCTGCTGTGGAATGCTGATTGATTGCTTTGTACTAGCGCTGGAGTGATCATAATAATGTTAGCTAAATACTTAACAACGATTCTAAATCTTCAAACAAAGAATCTCAAAATTAAACATTAGAAGTCCAGGAATACCTCCAGCTATTGATGCTCTTGCTGCACAGTCCACTTGGTTCTTCACTTCAACAGCACTCCAGCTTCAATCCAAGAAAAAATAAAATCACAGAAAATCTGAAGGCACTTCCAAGCTATGCTCTCTCAGTTACATGGTGTAAACAACTGAAGGGGATTGAGATGCTAGCTTGGGGACCAATCAGATGAATTTATAGCCAAGCTTCCATCAAGCTTCTAATGGCTATGTGTCAGGTGTTCCACAGATCAAGGCAGAGAACTCCAGATGGAGTAATGGACCATTTCAGAAGCTCCAACCAGAATATTAATTAACTGCAGTCGATTTCCTTAATTTAAGGAAACTACTGCAGTTGGTTTCCTTAAATTAAGTAAAGACTGCAGTTCAGTTCCATAACTGTAGGTTATAGTTGGAAGAATTAATTAACTGTAGGTTACAACTGGAAAATATTAATTGAGCTTAACATTCTCCCACTTGGTCCATACTTCCAAACTTAATGTCTCAACTTAAAAACCATTGATAATCTGTATTAAGTAATAGATACATGAATCATGGCGATAAGTCCTCTAATAACGAGTATTATCTTCCATGTATTACTATGTATTTATTCTTATTATACTTTATGTGGCAACAATTTCTTAATGAATAAACCTTATGTTTATTCTTGGTCCTTAAATGAATTTTCTCAAATCAACTTAAGGTGCACATAAATATGAGAAAAAAACATCACAATAATTAAGAATTTCATTAAAATAACATTGTCCATACAATGAGAAACTACATAATGGAACCAAGTCCCATATTCATTACATGATCCTTGAATTTAAATGGTGGCATGCCCTTAGTCAAAGGATCAACGATCATCAATTCAGTGCTGATGTGCTCAATGACCACTTTCTTTTCTTTAACACATTCCCTTATAGCTAAATACTTAATGTCGATGTGTTTATTTCGACTCCCATTTTTTTGTTTTTAGCCATAAAAACAGCAGCTGAATTATCACAATATATTCTTAATGGCTTAGAGATAGAATCCATAATTCTAAGCCCAGAAATGAAACTCTTAAACCATACACCATGTATAGTAGCCTCAAAACAGGAGACGAACTCGGCTTCCATAGTGGAAGTGGCAATCAAAGTTTTCTTGGCACTCCTCCATGATACAGCTCCACCGGCCATCATAAAAATGTAACCTGATGTTGATTTGCGTGAATCAACACATCCAACAAAGTCAGAATCTGAGTAGCCAGTTACTTCCAAGTTGGCCTTCTGTCTATACATAAGCATGTAGTTTTTGGTTCCTTGAAGGTACTTCATTACTTTCTTTGCAGCTCTCCAGTGGTCTAAACCTGGATCACTCTGATATCGTCCCAACATTCTCACAACAAATGCAATGTCAGGTCTTGTGCAGACTTGAGCATACATTAGGCTTCCGACAACAGGAGCATATGGAATGTTCTTCATTTTTTCTCTTTCAAAGTCGTTCTTCGGGCATTGGTTCAAATTGAACCTATCACCCTTCACAGTGGGAGCTACACTTGGTGAACAATCCTTCATCCGAAATCTCTCTAAAATTTTATTAATATAGGTTTCCTGTGACAGACCCAAAATGCTTCGAAATCTGTATCTATGTATCTTAATGCCAATGACATAAGATGCTTCACCCATATCCTTCATATCAAAATTTTTAGAGAGGAATTGTTTCACCTCATGTAGCAAACCCTTATCATTGGTTACTAGCAAAATGTCATCCACATATAAAACAAGAAAACAAATTTTACTCCCATTAACTTTCAGGTATATACATTGATCCATAATGTTTTCTACAAAACCAAAAGAAGAAATTACATTATGGAATTTCAAATACCATTGGCGGGATGCTTGTTTTAAACCATATAATGACTTTTTGAGCTTGCAAACCAATTGCTCACCATCACTAGAGGGGGATCCTTCAGGTTGTTTCATGTAAACCTCCTCCTCTAGATCTCCATTAAGAAAATCCGTTTCGTTGCAACTCCAAGTCAAAATGGGCTACTAATGCCATAATAACGCACAAGGAATCTTTCTTAGATACAGGAGAAAAAGTCTCCGTGTAGTCGATTCCTTCTTTCTGAGTGAATCCCTTAGCAACAAGTCTTGCCTTGTATCTCTCAATGTTGCCGAATGAGTCTTTCTTTGTCTTAAAGCCCATTTGCATCCAATGGCTTTTGCACCATTAGGCAACTCAACAAGATCCCAGACTTCGTTACTCTTTATGGAATTCATCTCTTCCTTCATGGCATCGTACCATAATTCTGATTCTTTGCAACTCATGGCTTGTGAAAATGACTCGGGATCATTTTCGGCTCCAATGTTGTAGTCAGATTCTTGTAGATACACAACATAATCACTAGGAATTGTTGATTTCTTTGGTCTAGTAGATCTTCTTAATGTTGTACCATCATCTTCCTGAGAAGTATGTGGTTCAACTTGTTGTTCAAAAGTTCTTGGCAACTCTTGAACTCCTTGATCTACTTGAATATCGTCAACAGCTTGTGGAACTTCAACGATTGGTTGTTCAACACCAGTTTGTACTTGAGGGGTGCTCTGAACAATAATCAATCTATCACTTGAAGTGGAAGGTTGAGATTCTGAATGATCCTTCTCAGAAACTATGTTTCTAGTTTGATCGCTCCCACTGATCAAGTCATTTTCAAGAAACTTCGCATTTCTTGGTTCCACAATCCTAGTGCTGTGAGATGGACAATAAAATATGTAACCTTTAGACCTTTCAACATATCCAATGAAATACCCACTAATGGTCCTTGGGT